>VDFB02020404.1:0-47395 GCA_007258455.2 Sequoia sempervirens | reverse complement strand
TTTTGTGGATGTAGCCTAGATTGGGTGAACCTTGTTAAATTCTTTGTTAATTTATTTTTTTGTGTGAGTTTTATTCTTCTATTTTATTGATCAAATATTTATTTAACTGTTAGATATCTGCTTTCTAACCCTAACATATTCTCAGGGCTTTTTTGATCCATGGGAAATGGGTTAACCTAGATATAGAGAATGAATTTTCATAAAACCAAATCAAGCTAGGAAGGTGGATGAAATAGATGACTCACACTCAAAATAATGGATGATAAGTTATTTGGCCAAAGTACTATAAGTAGCCATTGTTTATACTATCAATTCACTATGATCTAGGTTTACATACTAGGCAGGGATAGTCATAGATGTAGGTTGTAGCCACAATATGGCAATTCTAGATATGCAGGACACAACACCATGCTAAAAAAGGCTAATGTTATGAGGTTACCAAACCAATCTATTCATCGAAGGGTAGGGACATCTTAGCAATTTGGTAGATGTGTAGGGGACCACAATAATTCCATGGTTGGTGGAAAAGTGCTTGAGTGATGCTTCTCCTCACAAAGTTGGTGGCTAAGATTTGAGGAGAATATTCTGGACCGTTTGTACTTTTTATATTTTGTAAGCTTGTTAAAGCTATGTATGTAAAATTGTAACCATATCTATGAGAATTGTAAATGTGAAATTTCATATGGAAATTATGTATCATCATTACTTAAATTAATGAAAGGAACTCTTTTGTACGCAATGCGAAAGTTTGAAATATGTTTCAAATGTGCATTTATTATTCAAAGGAAAAGAAAACTTTTATTGATTTTAAGGGTTAGATGCATAAAATATTCACTTGCAGGTAAAACATAGTAAAATTATAGGGTAGAAAAATGGACATGTTACATATATTAAATATATTATATTATTATAATTTATATATTATTATATATAAATTATATATTATTATACTATATTATTTATATATTTTTTATGAATTAGAAATAATTCACATTATATATAATGTAATAGAAATACTTATTTATAAAAATGCATTGTTTTATCATGAAATCTACCTATCAACTACTAGTTGTACCACTATATAGGCCACATAGGGTATCAATATGAAATATAATTATAACATTAGTAACCAAGACTACAGTAAATAAGACATTCGATGTTCAAGCCATGCAAGTCCTTGTCACCAAAACTACAAAAAATATGTCATGAAAGGCTATTTTTAACAAAGAAAATTGGACATACTTTATTGTATCACATGCTTGCTACCATATATGAACTTAAAACTGATAGAAATTATCAAAAATTACAACTCTCAATGTATACATCCATATTGTTCCATCATTGTGGTGGATCTTTCTTTGAGACATCTTCATTTGATCTTACCATTTTTGGGATGAAGTCTTCATCATGGTTGCTCATCTTGTTGTGTAATCCAAGATATTTATGTAGGGTCTCCCTAAAATACCTCTTACTATAGCTCTTTTGGAATACCAAGTAGCTTCTTAGAAAATGTACATTGTCTTCTTTGTAGAAAGGTTAGTGTCTTGCATACTTGACATCTTCTCTATTGATGTCAACTTTTCCTTCATTTAGAAGCTTCAAGAACTTATCTTTAGAAATATCCAAAGTGATAGTCACCTGCATAACAATATCATGATATATGAGTCTTCTAGAAGAATTAGTAATTATCCTCCTTTTGTCCTAGAACCAATCCTCGTTCCTAGCCTTCCATATAAACCATAAAATTTTAGTGGATAAAAATATCCAAAATAAATTAAATGGTTCAATTAAACTATTAATAAAGACAAGGGAATTCTCTTGTAGATTCAAGTTACCTTTAACCCCCCACCCCCTCAGGTCAACACAAAACATCATCCATATTTCTTTAGCATAAAGACAATTAAGAAATATATGTTTAACATGTTTAGGATAGATATTAACACTTGAAGAGGAAGTGAAACATGATAATTTTTGTAGTAATAATATCCATTTAAAATAATCTTTCTTAGGTTCTATAACATTAGACCATACGTGTTCAAGAATTTTTTATCACTGCTTAGCAAAAAAATCAAGATTCCTACACCTATTTAGGTGCTTGGTCATATTCAAGGCTTTATTCATAAAGCTATAGATCAATTTGGGTTCCACTTTTCAAAGAATAGTGCCATCAAACCATTTATAGCAATGAAAAATTTCCTCATTAGTATCAAATTGTATAGGAAATTTGATGCTCTTGCATCCTTCCCTTAGTATAGAATATGTTCTCCACTGTGTAGGAGGTAGGTCAAATTATGTACTAAGGGAGGACCAAGAATTTAACTGGTTATTGCTCATGATATCACTAAATTTCTTTATTCCTTTTGTACACCATAATTTAGCAGAGAACCCTTGTATCAAACTAAGAAACTTATCTTTATTATAAAAATTCCACCAAATTGATTTTGAGAGGCAGATCTTATTCCTATTCTTATTCATATATTCACAGTCTTTGATCAAACTTTTCACTTGCTCCCAAGTTTTCCATTATCTTTTAAAAACATTAGAACTATCAAGAGGAACATGGAATTTTCTAAAACATAAGTTGGGGAGGGGTAGATGTTTCCATGATTTAGCCTATTTTTCTACTACAAACTATATATTACTTCTCACTAAAATTTTCCAAGTTTCATTTCCTTCCAAGGAATTGATTATCAATTTGATAGCTAATGCAATACACTATTTTTCATGTCTTTTAATCCTATACCTCCTATTTTATCTAAACAACAACATTCCCTCTTAACTAAATGTATTTTTTTATTACCTTTCCATCAAATCAAAGAAATTATCTAATTTTATTTTGGATCTCATTTACTTTGTAGCTACAAAACAACCACATAGAAGAGTAGTATAGGCTATAGGAATTGACAAACTTGAATCCTTCTAGCTAAAGATAAATATTATTTATTGAACTTTTTAATCTTATTATCTATCTTCTCTTTTATCTAGTTCCACACGTCTTTTAGACATGGATTCATTGCAAAGTGGACACCAAGGTACCTAACCTATTTTTTAGGGCCTCCCCACTAGAATTCATGTATAGTAAGCCACTCAAGGGGATTGTTTTCCCAACTCAATAATATGGACTTAGTTCCTTTGAAAATTTAGCACTAGATTCCTTATAAAAAAAAGGTTCAACTTCTACATTAAGTTATCAAAATTATCTTCTTCAAGTTTCATAAAGAGGGAAATATCATCTACAAATTGAATATTAAAAAGTTCTTCATTATTAGGAAGGGATATACCTTTAACCTTGCGACTCAAAATTGAATCACTTAGAAGGTAATAAATTGCATCAAAAGCAATGACAAATAGGATAGGTATGAGGAGACAACCCTATCTTATAGATCTCTATAGAAAAAAATGTTTAGATAGAGATCTATAAACATCCATTTGAGCCAAAAAAAATCTCAATAATGTGTTGAAAGGTGCAAGACAAATGAGAGTGGGGGGATGAATCAATTGTCACTAAACACAATCACAAATCTCAAACACTTATCAACTTCACATCCACTTTATTCTGTTATTAAGTATGAACATGAAATGGATATAACAAAAAGTAATATCAACACAAGATACACCAAATTTACATGGAAAACCCAATAAGGGAAAAACCATGGTGAGTATTAACTCACAATATAAAGTAATTCCAAAACCAAATACAAAGAAGCTCATTGCCAAGGGCTTACTATCCAAAATACAAGGCTCACTTCCTACAAAAAGGACTCACTATCCAACAAGGAGGCTCACTGCCTATAGATACATAAGATAATAGAAAATATCCACCACAACAAGTTACACACATCTGCATCCTTGATCAGAAGATTGCAGACACCATCAACTCATTACTTTCAGGAATCTAGCACATTAAAGTACTACTTCCTCAACTCACTTTCACACATTTTCACTTCTAAAACTTGTGGCATACTCGACACTTTTAATTCACAACATCATGAATTGTATACATACCATCTTCAACCTTAGAAAATTTCTCCAAGGCGGGATACACATCCTTCATTTTCTAAATTCAAATGAGGTCGACAACTCAACATTCTCGTAGTGGAAGAGAATGAGAGTGGACCAAACCAACACTTAACCAAGACCCAAAACAACGTCTTAGATCAATCACATGCTTCCTTAATTGATACTTATCCTTCACATGAAGTGTAAACACTAGGTCGACCAAACCTAATGAAAACACAAATGAACTTTGAAGTAGATACTTCCACAAGAAGAAGATAGTATGTGGACAACATAATACACTTCACCATACCTTGGAAAACACCTTAGATAACTTTAGATTCATCCGCATCAAATTTAACAACCTTCAAAATAGAAAACCTTCCATCAATCCATCTAGATTGTACAAAAACACATAGGGACTCTGAAACTTTCTTCCGGAGCACCAAACCATGAAAACCTTACCAGAACATAGACAACATCATTACAAGCCTTCTATCAGATTCACAAGACCTAAGAAAAACTAGTAGAGGACTGTGGAGCATAAACACTTCTCCTAGTCCATAGACAAATAACTTTTCCAAACCAGTTCACACATCGATGAACACAACTTTCACTCTCCATCAAACTAGAAGCTACAATCTAGGATATATCATCAAAGGATGCCCATAAAAAACTCTTCAAATTGACACATGCATAGGATCAACAAAAAATAAATGCAGAGAAAAAACCAGAGACATTCTAAACACATACTCAACTCTGCCTTCACTATTTCTCAAAAACACTTGGTAATTCATTAAATCAACACACCTACAACACCATAAAGATATATCCATGTACTCACAACATCTCTACAACATCTCAACTATACATGCATAACCTCCAACATCTTGTACTATGTTGACATCAATGACAACACCACCAAACTTAATCATACTTGCAACAATCTCCCCCTTTGTCATTGATGGCAACACATGATGTGAAAAACAATCAAAGACAACATCCATTCCATTCTTTCACTCTCCTTTATTTTTTAGATTAGACAACCTACACAACATTCTTGCACTCTCAATACTCCTTGCAATTTATTTTCCATTTTTCCTTCACTATTTTTCACATGACTCTCTCTCTCCCCCTTTGACATCAATGGAAAAGACCAAAAGCTTTGATCACTCCCCCTTAGGAGTGCACCTACACATCTCATACTACAACAATGAAACTTCCTACTCCCCCTGTGGAGTAGACCCATTCATTAGTCTAGAAAAATAAAGAATCTATAGATCCACTAGACTGACGCACCTCCATGTGCACCTAGTTCAAAGAAGGAGTTCTAATGACCCCCAAATTCTCCCTGAGATACTCAAAAGTATCCTTTGAAAGAGCCTTAGTAAATATATTTGAAATTTGATCATTTGTAGACACATACTCCAACCTAACTTTATTCTCTAATACCTTCTCCCTCAAGAAGTGATATCTAATAGATATATGCTTTGTCCTTGAATGCATTAATGTATTGTTTGAAATGTTTATTGCACTTGTATTATCACAAAATATAGGGATAGGCTCATCACATATCACTCCTACATCCTTCAATGTTTGCTTCATCCATAAAACCTATGTGTAGGAAGATGCTACAACAATATACTCATCTTCTATAGTGGATAAATACACTGAATCCTATTTCTTTCTTAACCATGAAACCAATCTTCCTCCAAGAAAGAGTGTACCACCACTTGTACTCTTCTGGTCATCCATACAACTAGCCCAATTTGCATCAATGTAAGCACTCAAAGTAAAATCAATATCCTTAGGATAACACAAGCCATAATCCAAAGTAGCCATAATCCAAAGTGCCTTTTAGATATCTGAATATTCTATTCATGGCTGTAACATGTGCTTCTTTAGGTTTTGCTTGAAATTTGGCAATCACAAATACTGCATGCATGATATCCGATCTAGTAGTAGTAAGATACAATAGTTTACCTCAATCATAGATTTGTACATGCCTGACCAATTCCCTTATAAGTTTCATCATTTTAATTCCGCTGCATCCAATCACCATAGGGTACTAACTGTTTGGAGTCATCCATTCCAAACTTCTTCAACAACTCCTTTAACATACTCTTTGATTTCTCAGGAAATGAATATATTCCTTATCAGCTTTGATTTACTCTAAGTCCAAGGAAGAAATTAACTCACTAATCATAGACATTTCTAAAACCTACCTCCAAACATTGTTCTTGATACCATACACAACTACTATCAACATTATATGTTTCTTCGATTTCCTTTGAAATAGAGGTTACTATCTATGGAGCCTTTTTTGAACCTTTTCTATGTCAAATACCTATCCAACCTTGTATACCATGCCCTGGGATCTTGTTTAAGTCCATACAGTGTCATTTTCAACTTACAAACCATGTCCAATTGCTCTGATAACTGAAATCCCTCTAGTTGTTCCATGTAGACCTCTTCTTCCAATTCTCCATTCAGGCATGCAAACTTAACATCCATCCGATATGTCTCTTGAAGTCTTTCCAGTTTAAAAATGCCAAGCAACATCCTAATAGCCTCCATTCTACCGTGGGAATACCGTATCCTCAAAGTCTATTCCTTCAACCTATGAATAACCTTTGCATACAAGCCTTTTTTTGTTTCTTACAACTTCACAAATGTTCTCATTCAACTTATTCTTGAACACCCACTTTGAACCAATTACATTCTTATTTATAGGTCTAGGAACCAATTCCCATGTCCGATTCTTCTCTATCTGCTGGAATTCCTCTTTCATTGCTCTAACCCAACTCTCATCTTTGCATGCTTCACATATAGATTTAGGTTCTGTCTTTGAAATTAAACACAAATTTACCTCAATTGCTACCACTTTGCTTCTTCTCTTTACACCTTCACTCTCGTCTCCAATTATTTGTTCTTCCAGATAATTCTTTTGTACATACTTAGGAGTCTTAGGAGCAAGTTATGGAGTTTCTTGTTCTTGTTCTTCTTCCTTATTCTCTTCTGGTACTGATTCATAGATAGGTTCATCCTGTTCAACTTCACTTATCTCAATTGGTTTGTGCATATTTTCATCATCTTTCACATTTGCACTCTCAACAATCTTTCTCAATCTTTTATTGAAGCATCTATTGTAAGTAGGAAAATCAGAATTAAGATTATTAAGCACAATAAATAAACTCGAAATTCATAATCTAATGATAGAGAACAAATAAGTGCATGAAAGGAAATAATAAAGAACAATTTCACCATAATCTTCATGCCTCTATTGAATGACCTCCATCATCCTTCTCCATTTTGCTTGAGTATGATAATTTCCCTCAGATTTATAACATGAAACTATAGCCTATGACAATGACAAAGAAAAATATTGAAGATTTTAATTATCTCACCAACACGATAGCTATAAATTCTATATTTTCTAAGATATTCTAAGATGTCAAAATGATAAATGGCAATGGTATTTATAGAGAGGCAGATAGAAAATGGACAGTTGAGATAAGAAGATTTTTATTTTGATCAATGGCTGCAATTAATCGAGACGAGACGAGATAAGATTGGAAGTGAAAGAGAAAGAGGAAATTAACTGATTTTTCAACAAAATTAGTTAGTTCGAAGAGGGAAATTGCATTTTGAAATAATGGAAACATTATCTCATTGCAAGAGAAAAAACCGAGTTATATTTTTGATTAAATACAAATTTAATTAGAAAAGGTGAGCAAAAAGGCAAGTCATTTAATTAAATAAAAATTTAATTAATGTGTTGATGCTAAAATGAATAATTAAATAATTGTCATAATTATTTAATTATAGCAGAAAATGATACATAATTAAATAAATACAGATTTATTTAATTATAGAAGTCGAAGATATTAGTGACGTGATTGTATAAATAATAATTTATTTAATCAATCAAAAGAAAAGATAGAAGGATAAAATGAATTAATAAAATAATTGAGATTATTTAATTAATAGAAGACTTTGAAACATTAGATAATAATTAAATAATTAAGATTATTTAATTATCAAGAATGTTGAAGGGGATTTAATTAATTCATAGGCCTAGTGGTAATTTCTAGGTGTCTACATTTTGCCCCTCTTTGATACAATGTAGTTTATTGCGTTGTTTCAAAGAAAAAAATATGCCCCAGTGAACAGAAGAATGAGGAAGGATGACAAGGAGGTAGTGATGTGGCCCCTCAAGAGGACAGGTGGGTTCAAAGAACACGAGTGTGCTCTCAAAATTTATGAGAGGACTAGAAGAGGAAGGACAATAGGATAGAGAAAAGTAGGGAAGGATGAGGAAGATGTAGAATAGAAGAAATGTTATAGTAGAAAAGATGAATGTTAGCATGGAAAAGATGGCTATTAGTAATGAAGACGTGGATGTTGAGATAGTGCTAGTTGTGATAATTTGTAGATATATATTTTGCTATGCCAGGCTTTACATTTAATCATCATTGGGTGGTAAAATATGACAAATGGAAAAAAACACCATGGTATGACATAGACCAAGGTGTGCAAGGTCATCCATCTATAAAACAAACAGTCACAAATAAGGAATTCCCTAACTCATCCTAAGGGAAAAGTTTCTACAGTCTTTTTTCCAAGACAATCAACAAACAACAATCAAATAAAAGAAGAGTCTGAGACATCATCATTCCTCTAAATCCTTTGTGGGGCATCCTTGAGGTGAAGCTAAGAATTATGACCTAAGTAAACTAAAAGATAAGACAAATAGACCAAAAAGATCAAAAGCCATTTAATTGTGTTTGGCAATGTTTGTCTCCCAAAGATTCATTGCTTGACAATTTGATAGTTTGACAATTTTTGATGTTTGGACGGTTTTGCTTGTGTTTTTGTGTTTTTGATATATTTGATTTTTTTTTGTTTCTTCAGGATGTTTTTTGATTTTTAGGACATTTTTTAATTTTTAGGTTTTTTTTAGGACATTTTATAATGTTTTTGTCTTTTTTAAAGACTTTTTATGATGTTTTTTTCTTTTTTTTAGGACTTTTTGCAATTGTCAAGACCATGTACGATACCCACTACAGTCACATGATAAATAATTTCTGCTAGTCAAGTCAAAGACCTAGCCAAATAGACAGATGCAGAAAAGACGTGCATGGGTGACAAATGGGTGATATACAGGACTTGATGTCAATCATTATCAGCCATGGGAGAAAATGATGGGGATTCAGTGATGGGTGTCAAGGTGATGTCGGGAAAGTGACTACTTATTATGGACTAAGGAAGATAGAGTGACAATAGATGGCGGAGCAATGAATGACTACGCATGGCACCATGGTACTTATCCAAAGCGCATGTTTGTTAGGTTTTCACTATTGGAAAAATGATTTCTCTTTACTATTTTTTCCTTTTTTTCATTTTTTTGGTATCACCAAGATGCTTGTTTGCCAGGTTTTCATTAGGGTGACGATTTTTTATATTTTTCATTTTTTTTTGCATTTTTAAGGTTTTTAACCCGACTTCCTGATGCTATGCATAGAAATTTTGAAGGTGCAGACTATTGATTGGCTCTGTCAATTGTTCACCATCTAGAGTATCTAACTAATATGCTCTAGAACCAAAAAAGGATATGATGACATAAGGACCCATCCAATTTGGTTTGAACTTGCTAGATTTTTCTTTGTCAGCTTGATTCTTAGGATTTTGCATGAGGACTAAATCACCAATGTCAAACCTCTTGACCATGACTCTCTTGTTGTAAGTGTGACAAAGATGGTTTTGATACACTTGTAGATGGTTAAGGGAATTGTGTCTTTTTTCCTCTAACATCTCCAGCTCGTGTAGTCATGATTGTCTATATTCTTCATCATCTACCAGACCCTTCAGGGAGACTCATGAGGATGGAATTTCAACCATGATGGGAAATATGGCTTTAGCTCCAAAAACCATGGAAAATGGAGTGGCTCTTGTAGGCATGTGGATGCTAGTGTAGTAAGCCCACAAAGTAGGGTTAAGTTGGATGTGCCAGTCATGACCAATGTCATTGACAATATTTTTGAGAATTTTAAGGATGGTTTTATTAGACCCCTCAGCTTGACCATTTCCTTGTGGGTAATATGGCATAGAAAAATGATGTTGGATATGGAATCGCTCACATAACTCACGAATGTCTTGATTTTTGAATGGATGTCCATTATCTATGATGATGGACTGAAGAATACCATATCGGAAAATGATGTAGTTGAGAATGAATTTGGAAATTTTTTTGTTGGTTATGTATGTAAGGGGAATGGCTTTGATCCACTTAGTAAAGTACTTAGTGGTGGTGATAATTAATTTGTGGCCATTGGAAGAGGTGGGGTGGATTTTACCCATGACGTCGAGTCCCCATTGTGCAAAGGGCCATGGAAATGTAATCAACCAAAGTTCTTGTGCTAGAGCATGAATTAAATCAATATGTATTTGACCTTGGTGACAAGTCCTAACAAACTCAAGTGCATATTTTTCAATGGTTGGCCAATAATACCTAAGTCTCGTTATCTTCTTGGACAGAGTAGGACCACTCGAATGAGACCTACATATACCCTCATGTACTTCGCATAAGGTTGTGTGCTTCGTTGGTGTCAAAACATCGAAGGAGGGTGTTGTCAAAGCTATGATGGTAGAGGGTGTCACTGATGATGGTTTATGGGTAGCTTTTTAGATAAAATAATTTCACTTATTGTTGGATAGGTTGGGGGGAAGGGTTTGGGACTTGAGATAGTCACAAATGTCTTGATAC
Source organism: Sequoia sempervirens (assembly GCA_007258455.2). Lineage (NCBI taxonomy): Eukaryota > Viridiplantae > Streptophyta > Pinopsida > Cupressales > Cupressaceae > Sequoia > Sequoia sempervirens. Next base: position 36,633 of record VDFB02020404.1, on the reverse strand, counting down.
TATGGTGAATCAGGACCAACAAGCTCATAGAACATCTCTGATTTGGAAATATCATATGTAGGGACCAAAACCTATTCTACCAAGAACTCCAATTGAGGCATATTGCTTGGAATGTCTATGAGAGAGCCGATTGTAGCCATTGCATCTGTTGCCTTGTTTTGTGCTCTCAGAACTTGTTCAAAAGTTTCCAAGTGGAAATACATATGAAATTTTTCAACCATTCATTTGTAAGGCATTAATTTCTCGTCCTTGGTGTCATAGTCATCATTGACTTGGTTGATGACTAGTTGAGAGTCTGCATAGAAATGAAGTGTCATCATTTTCCATTTTATGACCATTCTAAGTCTTGTCATGAGTGCCTCATATTCTTCTACAATATTTGTACATGTGAAAGCTATGTGGAAAGACTTAGGGATGGAATATCCTTATGGAGTGATAAACAATATTCCTGCCCCTGAGCCATGACTAGTATGAGACCCATCAAAGTATAACCTCCAAGGTGACTTAGGTTTTGTATGAAATATGGACTCATCCAAAAAATCTGCTACTAATGGGTGATCACTTTGGATAGGTGCATTTTCCAGTTGGTCTGCTATCACTTGTCCCTTTATAGCCTTTCGCTCTACATATTGGATGTCATATTCACTCAAAATCATGACCCATTTTTCTAGATGTCCTATCAATGCTGCGTGACTCAAGAGATATTTTAGGGGTCAATCTTTGCTATTAACTATGTACTATGATTCAACATATAGTGTATTAACTTAAAAGCTATGAAGAAACCATCTAGGAAAGCACATTCAATTGATGTGTAATTCAACTCATATCTGACCAGTGTCTGACTAATATAATATATGGCCCTTTCCTTCTCATCATGGTCATTTTGTGCCAGTAATGCCCCCAGTGCTAAAGTTGTTGTCAAAATGTATAAGATCAAAGGTTTCCATTCGATTGGTGGCATTAAAACAGGTGGTGACAAGAGAGTATTTTATTAGTTGAAAGGCCTCCTGACATTTATTTGTCTACACAAAGGGGATTCCCTTGCGTAGAAGATACTGAAATGGTTGAAACTTGTCAACCAATTATGCTATGAATTGTCGAATATATTGCAACTTGCCTTGTAATGTCCCAAGTTCACTTATTCCTTTGGGAGGAGGCATGTCTAATATGGATTTCACTTTAGCTAGATCAACCTCAATGCCTCTTCGAGAAACTATGTATCCCAAAATTTTTCCAGATGTCATGCCATAGACACATTTCTTTAGATTCAAGTGAACCTTGTATTCTTCTAGTCTCTTGAAGATTTTTTCTAACTCATTCAAGTGATCTTTTCTTTTCAAAGATTTAGCTAAAAGTTCATCCATGTAATCTTCCATTATATTGTGCATCATGTCATGAAATATCATTGTCATAGCTCTCTAATATGTGGTTCCTACATTCTTAAGACCAAAATGCATGACATTCCAATAGTATGTACCCCAAGGAAAAGTGAATGCTATTTTATGATGGTCTTCGAGGGGAATACATATTTGATTATATCTTGAGAAACCATCCATGAGGGACAACATCTCATATCCTACTATGAGATCCACTATGATGTCTATGTTTGGCAAGGGAAAGTCATCCTTTGGACATGCTTTATTTAGGTCCTAAAAAATTTGTGCAGATGTGGATTTGACTATTTGGCTTTGTGACTGGTACAAGATTTGATATCCATTCAACATAGTCTATGGACAGTATGAATTCCATGTCCAAAAATTTCTTGAGTTCAACCTTGACTAATAGGGTGATCTGAGGATGCATTTTACGCAACTTCTATTTGACTGGTTTGGCATCTAGAAGTAGTAGAAAATGGTGCAAAACCAATTTTGGATGCCGCAAAGAGGACCATTTTAGGATCTTCTGTTGTAGATATGTTGACTTCTATGGTGTCATCTATAAGCATTTATGATTTCTCTTAAGTCATGGGAAGAAAGTACAATCCTCCACCTTTGGGTGGCTCATAGAGGTTTTCACTTGCAGATACATCCTTTATTTTTACTTTTTTATCATCAGAAGGTGCCTTTCAGTTTTCACCTAAAGACGTGTCATTTTTTGTTTTATTTTTACTTTTCATTTTATGACTAGAGGACAAAGCAGTCTCCCTGAAGTATGCTACACAATCTAAGTCAATAGAAAATCCAACCTTGTGGTCACCACTGAGTATGCCCTCACGTAGTCCCAAAAATTCTACAATGGCCTCATCATTCTAAAAGATGTCCATGACTGGTGGGCCTTGTTGGTCCCAATCGATTAGTTGTGATTTGGCCAAGGAGATACCATCATCAGCATTGGTGAACTATGGGGAGGACATAGAAAGCATGTAGATGGATTCAAAGACATTGAAAATGAATTTTTCATCATCCAATTCCCAACCAGACTCTATCCAATATTCTCCTTCACTTGTTTCATATGCATTAGCAAAGTAGGGGACGAAGGGATTGGAGTCATGATCCGGATGTCGTGTGGCAATTCAAATGAATCTAGTTGATGGTCATTAGATTTGGATGGCTAGACAGGTATGTCAAGATGATGGTTAATGGGATTAGAGGAGGATTCTAGCTTGTCATTGTTCCTTGGGAAAAAGGGTCTATCCAGTCTTCTTGTTTCCTTTGGATCTTATGATTGTCATTATTTGATGCTTGATCAATTTTGAATGTTTTCCAAAATATTTATTTGGAGGTAAGTTCTCTAGGTTCAAGGAACAAATCATCAAGGAAATAGTCACTTAGGGATTGTTGGGAGCCAAATTCCCACTCATGGGAGTCAATTTCGGTAAGGAATTCCTCAATAGTCTTGACACTTTCTGAAGCATTCACAGTCTCACTCAAAAGTACATTAGTACGTCGATCATCATTGTCAAGAAATCCATACCCTAATCCAAGAAGTTTTGGTCTTTGAAGAGGAATTATAGGTTCATTCATTCCAATTTTATTTCTGCCAAGGTGACTGATTCCATCACAACCCTTTACTTTCATTATATCATAGCCTTTTCCATATATCTGGACTGGTAAGAGGGATAAATTTTCTTCTTGATCTCGATAAATCCATGTGGATATATCCTTGATGTCTTCTTTAGTCATTTCACTCCATTTTATAAAGATGCATGATGGGGGAACCTTGAAAATTTTGTTGAGTTCCACTCTAAAATAGGGTCAACCATAAACCTTAGGAGACTTTGGTATTGTTGTAATTCTATATGTTGTACTCAGCTCAAATTCTCCGCAACCTAGGTCTTGGATCTTGACAGTGGATTCAACCTTAGGAATGGAGTTGGATGAAGGTATGACAAAAGACGTGGATGATGAAGCGAGTGTGGATGGGTCAATGAATTTGGAAGGAGAGCTTGAATCTTCTCAGTTGATGGGCACTTGATGTTCTGAAATACCCCTTAAATTGGTGCAATACTAGAAAGGATCGAGGTCTCCATATATGTTTTTTTTTTTCATCAAAGGGAAATTTTAGGCGTTGGTGATCTGTGGAGGGAACGAACTTTAGGGCATGAATCCAAGGTTGGCCAAGCAAGATATTATAGGCTAGTTCAAGATCCAAGACTTGGAAAGTTGTGTCTACAATGACTGGCCTAACTCTAATAGGAAGAGTGATCACACCTCGAGAGGAACATTCTTCATCAACATATGCTTTTATGACTATGCTCTTTGTAGCATCTACGCAAGTATTAGAAAACCCTAGAGCCTTAAATAGTTTTAAGGAGCATATATTTAGTCCTTCTTTGCCATCTACTAAAACTCTTCTGACCATGTGTTTATGAATGAAAAATTTGATGTGTAATGTGTCATTGTGGTTGGACTTTGGTGATGAATAATCTTGATCAGAAAATGTCACATGATGAGGTGTAGTGAGATATCCCACCATGGCTTCAAACTAGTTGACATCAATGTCTTGCAAGATAGAGGACTCTTGGAAGGTTTTGTCAAGTATAGACTTATGCGCAGGAGAAATGCGAAGCAACTCAAGTATGGAAATCTGCGTAGGGGTTTTTCCTAGTTGGTCAATAAGGTTAGACTGACTCTTAGGTTACCACTACTTTGCAGCTGAGCCAGATTGTGATTGCTTAGCAGATGGACCAGGTATTGTGATTTTTGACTGTTGAGGAGGTGGACTAGTTATGGCGATCTTGTCACTTTGAGTAGTGGCATTACATTTAGGTGCTCTTTTGAAGTGATGGTATCGACAGATTCATCATTAGTTCAGATATTGCTAATAATAGGTCCACTAGAATAGTCGTATGCAACACAAGCGTAATTGGCTTGATTATTATTTTCCTTAGGACCTGATGTTGAGGCTTTATTTGAAACATGGTCTTGTAGTGGGTTCTTGTGAGTAGTATGGTCTGTATTTGATGCAAATTGTGGCCCACCCAATTCAATTGTTCGATTTTCAATAAGGTCTTACACAATATTTATTAGTTTCCAACAAGAGGATGTCTTATGCCCTTTATCCTAGTGGTAATCATAGAAAGTGTTATCATCCCACCATGATGGTTTAAAATATCCTAGGTCATATGGCTTAGGGTCCTCAAGTGTGATGAGACTATTTTGAAGGAGTTTCTTAAGGAAATCCTCAATTGGTTCTATGAAAGTAGTATATGTTTGTCTTTTTAGAAATTGTCTTGTCTAGTGGGGTTGTCATTGACTATGACTATTTTGACCATTTTGGTTATTTGAAATGACATTGGCAGGAGGTGTCAGTATTGTTGTTGGTTTGATTTGTGCCTGAACTCCTTTAAGAGTAAGTATTCGACCCATTGTGTTCACTTCCTTAGCATCGAAAACACCATCATTGATAACATGTTTATTTTTGACACAATACTTATTTTTGTCTATGGATGGGTTTGTGTTTTTTTTTTAGGGCCATATTTTATTTCTCCTTTATCAATGAGAGCTTTCTCAACCTGGACACCTTTTTTGACTAGGTTTGTAAAGGTTGTGTAGCAATGAACTTGCAATCCGTATTTCAATGGGCCTAGGAGTGTTTGAACAAACATGCTGACCTTTTCTTTCTTAGGTATCTCAATGTGGCAATGAATTGCTAGACTTCTCCATTGTTGGAAGAATGGGATAAAAGTTTCACCAACATCTTCTTGCATAAGAGTGCATAAGCTAGTGATGGAGGTGTCCATGTCAATGTTATACGCTTAGTTTTTTATGAATTTGTCTTTAAGTTCATTCCATGTTTTTATCGCTTTTTGAGTGGAGAACCATTCAAGTGCATGTCATGTAAGATTCTTAGAGAATAGTCTCATCAAGTAAGTGTTTTCATAGGAAATGTCCATATAGGTGGTTTTGAATTCTCAAAGATGTTCAATAAGATTCGTCTTGCCCTTGTATTTGGTAAATTTTGGTGACACATATCCATGAGGGAATGGTGGCATGCATAGATTTGTATCAAAGGGATATATGCATAGGTCATATGATATGTGTGACCTCTTGTCGAACATTTTCATGTTTTCTATAGTCTTTGGTAATTGAGCCACTTGAGTTGTCAAGGCATCAATCATAGGGTTATTTGTTGTATCACACATGGGAGTGATAGGTACACCATGGGTCCCCATTTGTTGTGAAGAGATGTTGGTGTTTTATTGTGGGAGATGTTGTTGTGAGATGTACGATGTGTTTTGGTTTTCATGTTGTTGATATTGAAAGTTTGGATTAGGGACTTGTTGATAGGTGTTAATATGTGATGAATATGTCAGAATGTGCCCTCCAACCATTTGAGTCGAGATTTGGGGAATATGTTGACCATGTATACTTGGGTGTCCAGATGATGCCATATGTTGTGTGTTATGATTTCCTTGTCCAAATTGTTGGAATTTTTGATGGGGAATGTTCATGTTTTTCCCTTGGGAAGTATTGGTAGTATTAAATTGCGTTGGCGTGTTAAAATTTGGTTGTGGTCCTCGAATAAAGACACGTCGTTTAGTTCCTCCAATGGGATTTAATGAGGTACCAATGAAAGGATTGGATGATGATGCACCCATGACACTAGATGAAGCTACAAATAGAGGATTTGAATAGCTTTCCCACATTGATGAGGACCCAAGGGTGGATCCAACCGATTGTGATGATATTGTTGACATTGTTGGTGTCCCTCCAATAGATGTTGCATTGATTGTGTTGGTATTGTTTTGACCATTGGAGGTAGAATTAATAGTGCTTGTGGTGATTTGTGAGGTGGCACCAAAAAAAGCGTTTCTTGTATTGTTTTGAGGTTGACTAGTGTTGGATGAATTGTTGTTTGGATTGTTGGAATTATGATCGGGTGATGTTGGTCTCAAAGTATTAATGTCAAAGCCATGTGGTAGTTTAACCCCTTGGTCCAAGAGCATGGAAAGATATCTTTGTGGGTCACGTAGGACTAAGTATTCCACAAAGGAGGCTACGTTAGGATTTTGTGTTGCAACTTCAAAGTCTTCTACGTATACTTGTCCATGTTGGTCTCTTTGCATGAATGGTTCAAAAGGGTTTCGTGATGAAGATGGCATGTTAATTTTTCTGAAAGGATTGATGAAAGATGTGTCTTGGTTCATGTTTTGATTCATGTCATTAGAAAATATGAATGTGTTGTTGCCTTTCCCAAAATTAGCCATTTGTTTTCTCTTTCTTTGGAGTCTAGTCTCAACCGTATAAGGAATTGCTCAAATTAGGAAGATGATGGAAAATGACACCTAAATGCCACTATTTTTTTTGGATTTTTTATAATAAGGGATGACAATGCGATATGCCAATGCAAATTATGTTTTTGGATTTTTGATAGTAAAGGAAATGACTAATGCCAAAGGACAATGAAGACTTTTTTTTTTTGGATTGTTGAATAAGATATGACAATGTTGTCTAAAGGAAATGACAAATGCAAAGGGACAATGAAGATTAAGATGACAAGTTATGACACTAATTTTTTTGGTATTTTTGGAATAAGGTATGAAAAATGACTACTAAGATGACTTGAATGTAAAGGTCTAAGTGATTTGGAAAGAGGAGCTACTCAATCACCCTAAGCTTGATCTATGTCTCAATTTTGGAGTATCAAAGGACTTGTTTAAGGACTAAATGACAAGGAAAAAATGACAAGTGAGGTTTCCTAACTTTACTTATGAGTTGGAAAGGTCTCACAAAAGGGACAATGACTAAAGGAAATAATGATGACTAAGTCCAATGATAACCTATTCTTGAAGGAAATGATTTTTATAAGTGAGGTAAGGTTTCCTAATCCAAAATCTGAAAATACTTATGAATTAATTAAATACTTATGAATTATTTAATTAATAGTTGAATTTGGACTATAGACGAAATATGATAAGACATAGAAAAATGTGGTTTGCGGGTCTAGGCCATTTTTATGTGTCAACATCTATAAGCTTTGCTACTAGTTGAGTATCCAAGGAAAATCCCTTCATCACATCTAGCATCAAACTTCCCAAGGTTCTCATCATCTCTTTTAATATAACATTTTCTTCCAAACACCTTAAAGTACTTCATAGTAGGAATCTTGCCAATCCATAACTGATAAGGAGTCTTTGTGCTATTACCTTTGATCTAAACTCTATTAAGAATATAAACAACAATGTGGATTACCTCTCTCTAGTTTACATCAGGTGCATTTTCCTCTTTCATCATAGTCCTTGCAGCTTCCTGAACAGTCTGGTTCTACCTCTCAACAACTCCATTCTACTGAGGAGTTCTAGGAGCAGAAAAATGTCTCTTTATGATATGCTTTTCACAAAATGTATTAAACTCATTGTAAGTGAATTATCCACCTCTATCAGACCTTAAACATTTGATTCTTAGGTTCACTTTATTCTCTACCCTTGCCTTGAAAACTTTAAATCAATCCAAAGCTTGAGCTTTCTTCCTAAGAAACGTAACCCATCTCATTCTAGAATAATCATCAATAAGAAGCATGAAATACCTGTCACCATTAAGACTTCCTATTCTTGTAGGGCCACATAGGTCTATATGAACCAATTCCATCATTCTGGTAGTAGATTGCGCTTTTCCTTTAAAACCACATCTTGTTTTTTTTTCCAACTAACTTTTGTACACAGTATTGGTAGGCTGTGATTTTAGATGGATCCCAAACAACATCTCTTGAACTAATCTTGATCAGGTTATCAAAGTTTACATGTCCCATCCTTAGGTGCTATAGCCAAATTTTGTTAACTTGAGATATAAGGCATTGACCATCAACACCCTTAAGCTAATAAATGTTTCCATATGTTCTTCTTCCTACAATAACCATAGTTCTAGACCCTTTTCTGATCTCACAAGTAATATCCTGAAACACAAGCTTGAATCCTTTGCTACACATTTTTCCAACACTCAAAATATTATGCCTTAAGCCCTTAACATAATAGACATCACCATTATTGTGTTTTCCATCAAAACTAATTATTCCTTTTCCAACAATCTTTGCTCCAAAATCATCTCCAACCATGAATAATCCACCATCATACTTTTCAAGTTTAGTGATTTGAACATCCACTGTCTATCACCCAATAGTCTTCACCCTTTCTAGCATGAAATGCAATAACCAGAGTACCTTCCATCTCTTCCTTCTTGTTCTTTAAACCACTTTCCCTTGCACATCTTCCAGAGTTAGCAGAAGCTAATTTATTCTCTAAGGCTGGAAACAAGCATTCATCATCATCTCCCTCAAAATTGGATTCATCATCAGAAATCCCAACATCTTCTCTAACATAATATAACTTCTTGAACTTCTTATCTATTTTATCTTTATTATCTCTGTTCTTCTTGTGCACAACTCTATTTGGACATCTTGAAGCATAGTGACCAATATTTCCACAACTGAAACATTTAAAAGGTAACATACCTTTGTACTTACCAATACCTTTCTTCAACTTCCTTGTAAAATTTTCTTCCAACTCATCTGAACTATCACCATCTAGATCATCTTTTGTCTTTATAGCTTTAAAGGTTGATTATGTCTTCTCCTTTTCTTTTCCAAACTTTCTCATATCAAATGTAGTCAAGTTGCCAAATAACTATTCTTTAGTAAACTTCGTAGGATCATACACTTCTTCAATAGCTAAAACCTTATCACTGTAACTCTTTGGTAGAGTCATCAAAATATTCTCCATCACATCTTCATCAGTTAGGGTACCACCTTGAATTTTCACTTCATTCACTTGAATATCAACCCCTTAAAAATATCTTTCAATATCATCACCTTCTTCCATTTTCAAGTTCTCATATCTAAACTTAGTTGTTAGCTTCTTTGAAAATTTCACTCTATCATTTCCTTCATAGATATCTTCCAACTTTTTCCAAACTTCATAAGCAATGCCCAATGAAATTACTTTTGTTTTTTTAATTTTAGATAAAGCACTATAGATTGCATACCTTGCTTTCTCATTTTTCTCATAGGAAAAATATCATCAAAAGAAGGACCACTTTCCAATGCAACATATTTTGTCTCAAGAGCTTTCCAAGTCTTGTAATCAAGAGAGATTATGTAACCTCTCATCTGCACTTTCTAGTGACTCTAGTCATATCCATCAAACATAGGGATTTCCAATTTGTGCACATCAAATCTACCTCAAGCGGTTAAGCTCTTCTTCAAGGAACCATAGCTCTGATACTAATTGTTGAAAGAAACAAAAAAACTAAGAGGTGGGGTGAATCAGTTGTCACCAAACACAATCACAAATCTCAAACAATTATCAATGTCACATCTACTTTATTCTATTATTAAGTATGAACATGAAATGCAGATAACATAAAGCAATATCAACACAAGAGACACTTGATTTATGTGGTGGTGGAACCCTAAAATTTCATCATTTCAATGATTCCATGGTCAAGCCTATGATATTTTATTCCCCATTGTCATTAGGGTTTAGGGTTTTATTGCTCTATTCATTTATACCCTTAATCCTTTTATTGGCTTATATTCACTCATTGACCAGTTGTACCAGGTCACTATTTAATCAAGTGGTATTTTATGGTCCTTGCTATCATCATTTTGACCGACCCCATTGTTCAAGTCACTCACTATGCCTAGGAGGGTCCTCTTTTAAGAACAAATTTTTCCCACGTGTGTTTTTGCAGCTCTTAAGTTCATTGCTAATGGTTCATTGCCCATTGTACATCCTATTTGAACCACTTGTGGCCATCCTATGATGAGTGATGCATTTCTTTTCAAACTGCCAAATTTAATCACCCATTGCACATTGTGTTGTCATCGTTGAAGGGTAAAAAGTGACTAGTGATGCGATTAAGCTTTTAACCCATCGCCAGCCCCAGTGTCTATCACCAGTCGCATGTTTCAATCTTACCATGAAAAGAAAACTAGTGATCAATAGTGCAGTTCATTGCTTAACTCATCATTGGTCCTTGCACTATCACCAATTGTCTCGCATCATCCAAAGGAGAACCTATGACCACTACTGGGTGGAGTCTTTCCCCATCGTGTAGGTTTAGTATATCATAGGTTGAAGTTACTTGGTAAAGAGGGAACACACGATGAGTGATGTAAAGAAAGGATCTCTAGCTAGAATCTTCCCGTAATCAAATCAATGGCTAGTATCTCATTGCTAGCTCCGAAGCCATCACTTGATGAGGTTCCAAAGTGGAATGTGAATTGCCGATGGGCGATGTGTTTCAAGATGTGGCTAGGATCTTCCCACGATCATCAAGATCAATGACAGATGAGTTAAGGATGATAGAGTAAGGATGCAGATGGACCTATGTGGGAGCTTTAAACCACTTCTTCATTGTTTCTAAGTACAATCAATAAAGCAAGTGGTGATTCTTAATGTGCCTTGTTGATCAATTTTTAAATCCAAGGCAATCAATAGTTGAAATGTGACATGCAATAATTGATCCTTTTGCTCACACGAGTGAGCTAGGATGGCCATTAATGGCTACTGGCCTTAAATTCCTCTATTTAATGAAGATTCTCTATAGCCTGTTAGATCATTCTTAAAGTATCGTGGCTCAGAGTTGATTGTTGTGAGTACTAGAGGAATAATTTTGGAGTTTGAATGAGGTGGTGCAAAGGTGGCTACAAGTTGTTTCCTAGTATGTAAGTGTGTATACTTATTGCATTGCAATTACAGTTTAGTTGTCTTCTATGTCTAGTAGTCGCGGGAGTTTCCATTGCTTATACATGAGAATACTTCAGGAGTTGCAGTTTATATTTTTTTTCATAATTGGCTCTGGTTGTTATTGTATCCTGAGAAAATGAGTGAGTTGAGTACCCCCATTAAATGAGTGTAGAGGTCTAGAAGATTGAGTATGTAGGAGCCAGTTACATATGCATCTGAAGCCAAACCTCTCCCAGAAAAAGTGCCAATTATCCCAAAAGGAAAGAGAAGTGTATGCAAGAGAAGTGAGAAGGTTTCTGTTAAGAGCACCAATGCATTAAGGAATAGGATTGTGTCACAAGAAATGGTCGGGGTTGATGAGAAGGGTCCTATGCTTGTGAAAGAATTAATGAGGTCTAGTGTAGGTCCTAAGGTTTGTTTGAAGAAGCCCACTGCTCCTATTTTAATTTCTGATAATTCCTCAAGTGAAGAGGGAGGAGCCAACCCTTTCCTTGACCAATGCCTTGCTTCTCTTGTGCCTTATAGCAATAATGACAATGAGATTGTTATTGCAACTCCACTCTCTGTAAAAAGGCTCGATGAGGGTGTTTACTTGGCAGCTAACAAGGCCGGGTAACACCCATATCCTCTTCTAATGGTGTTTGGTTTTTGGGCAATGTGGTAATTGGACTTCCAAGTGGCTGGTTCATGGGTTCATGCTATTGATGGCGATGGTGTTACTCTAGTATTGGTGAACATGCATATTTTGGTGACACCTTTTGGAAGGATTGTGTGGCGTCTTTGAAAAATGGCTTGGTGTTGTTTTTTCCTTTTTTTCTTTCCCATGGTGGTGGAATGATTGAAAATATAACAGTCTTGGAATCGACCCTAATGAAATGAAATAAATTGTGAAATTATCATGAAATGTAATTACATTTGAGTTGGATGCTTGTTACCCCCTTGTATTATAAAAGGGATTTAATGGCTCAATGAAAGGGGTTCTTATTGAAATTTTGAGTCCATTATGCCTAGCAGGATTTAAGTATAGGAAGTTGTATACACCTAAAAATGGTCTGGATAATCTAATTAATTAAATATGATTTATTTGATTAATTAGCCCTTCTATTTTCATCTATTATTAAATAAATAGAAATATTTATTTATATAGTTCACTTTTAATTCTTCTATTATTTCATCTAAATTAAATAAGAAATTTTAATACTTTTTTTATTTAATTATTAAATTCTCCTATTTTAATCAAACATTCCATCTAAATTAAATAAACAAGTCCAAATACCTTGTTTTATTTAATTATCTATTTGTTCCATCATATTTATTTAATAAGCAACTTACTATAACTTGCTTTATTAAATTAAATGTCTTCTTTTGCTAAATTGGAATAAATCAAATATTCAATGAAAGCATATTTCTATAGTTATTTCCTCTTTTCACTCATCATATCCACCAACAAAATTAGATATTTTATATCTAATTAATTCAACTTGGCCTTCACAAAAAAATTTGGAGACAAATTACAGGAAAACTTCTTCATCTTCTTCCATTGATCATTCCTATCCCCTGGTTGAATGTTTTTGTGGGGAGGAACAATCTCCATAATATTCTCAAGCTTCTTCATCCTTCACCATTGAATCCTTCAAATCAAATCAATACCCTTGTTGTCACATCACAAATATACTGTCGGGAATCTATAAATACAACCTCTTTCTATAGGAAAAGGATCCCAACTTTGTGCAAACTTACTCTGCAAAAATATCAATTAAGTAATCAAGCATTTTAGCAAATAGAAATAGAAAATAGCACATCATTTAGTTTATAATCATGTATTTCATTTTAATAAAGCTTTGTACATCGTATAGCTTGCATATTATATAGAAAACATATAGCTTATCATTCTCATTCTCTAGATTGGCATTTTAACAGAGATAGTGCTTACAAAATCTGAGAGCCCCATGATTTAATAAATCTTTGGAGATAGAGAGGAATATGACACTTTCAATAGATTTCTTTCTTTTATTAGATTAATTGTTGTTTAAATCTATTGATATAATGTCTTATTGATTGTGTTTGTTATTCATTTACACATATTTTACTCACACATTAAATTGGCACCCATCGTGGGGCCAAAAAACCCCATTTTAACATTTTTTTTAAAGTATGCTTGCAGGCTTCTTACATGTTTTGTTTTAGCATGATCGAGAGTTTTTATGACACATATGATAGATCTTCTAGCGCTTGAGCATTGTTATGACACATCTACAAAATATTCTAGTGCATACGACCCCTATTCCAATGCATCCAAGTTTTTGTTTCACCAGTCAGGGAGTTTTCTTTCAATGCATTGACCTTCTGTTTTAGCACATCCATCAATTTCTATAGCGTATAGAGATTTTATTATAGCACATTTACGTTATGTTTTAGTGCATCTAATAACTATTATGGTGCATCTAAGTATTTTTGTATATTTAAAAAAATATGAGGACTAATTTTTGTTTTCTGTGTTCCAGGTACAAAATACGCTTGTCAAAGATAATTACTGGAAACACTTATGCTGGTCAAAGACAAAAAATTGCAAATTACTAATAATGTTTGTAGGGATTTTAATTTGATTATTTCTTTTTCCTTTGGTTAAGATAGTGCATCTAGCTTAATTAAAGAAATAGTTTGAACCCCATGTTCTCTGTGTTTCAAAAGCAATATGCTTATGCTCTACCCTTAACTGGGTGATCAGAATGCTAGACTTGCTATCCTGCTTTATTAAATCCTTTAGAAGGCTTGCCATAGTGGGAAAAAGTACTCACCCTACAGGAATGACCTAAGTGGGAACAACCGAAGCTACATTTTCCATCCCACTCTAATCAAAAGTGAATTTGGGGAAACCCACAATTCAATGAAAGTGTGCAAAATAACAATCCCCAAAATCTTTGTTCTAAAGATTGGGAGGTCTTCTGACGAAGTTTATCATTTGCTGCTTCAAATAGATACCCTTTCTAAGAACTTTAGTGTAGAATCCAACTGTGTTAGTTTTCAAACACTTTTTATATCACAGTTTAAGGGGAGGGAAGAATCTACCCCCAAGACACTCACCATATAACTATCAGAGACCCTAGCCAAAAGTGGAGGGTTCAACTTCGGGTAAGACTCGGGAAAGGCACAAACACGGGCACCCTCTAGGGGGTGACAGGGCTGTGTGAGTTGACATAGTTGCAAGCTGTGGGCTATGATATTCTAAGTGGCCTAATTGAAAATTAGAAAAGTGCTTGAATTGTCTTTATTTGTGTCAAACCTGTGGAAATTGAAAGAATCAAACTTGATTCTAGAACATTCACTACATGTTTAATACATAGAATCTAAAACAACTATTTACAATCTAACTTTAGTGTGTGAAGTTATTTTCAAAGGTATCATCCATTTAGATCATCAAACTCTAAGATTTACAAGAAAAAAACCCTTCTAAAATATTCATTTGGTTAGAAAATTACATCCTAGAATTCATCATTTTATTGAGAAAAACCAGAACAAATAGACAAAATTTGAAAATACTGATCAACCTCTAGTTTAGCGCAACCAACCTCTGTTTTAGCGTATATGCCAAGTCTTTAAGCACATCTGTCATCCAAATAGTACATACTAACACTATTTTAGCACATTTTTCATATCTTACAACACATCTACAGAGTCTATCACCATAATATACCTAGTATCTTGGCACAATCAACCTTTGTTTTAGCACATCTACCCAGTCTGTCAGCGCATGTACCCAATCTATCAGTGCATACACCATATTTTACAATGCATTCACCCTATCTATCAGTGCATACACCCTATCTTCCAGTGCATTCACATTCTATTTTAGCACATTTGAGGTTTGTTATAATGCATCCATAGAGAAAAAACCCAAAGAGCTATTTTAAACCCCTATTAGACTGTTGACATTAGAACTCAGATCTTTTTTAGTCCAAATAGTGTCTTAAACTTAGAAAAATAGGACCTTATAAGTCAAACTCTTTCAAATTAAACCAAGATCTTACAATTTTATAGTGCCTTATCATCAAACAACACTCTTGATTATTACGTTAAGTTTCATTATAAGGACCAATCATCCTACAATCATGAAATGAAGCAAAATAATCAGATCTCTTATCAATAGAGTTTATCATTCTATTTGACTTTGTTAATATCCATTGGCACTCATCCAAACAAAAAGATCAAGTTTAGTGAAAATTACAACACTTGTATGGCAATTTTGACAAGGTTACAAAGACAAAAACTTAGAGAAAAAGAAATTGAAACACTAAAAACCATGGCTAAATAAAATCCCTTTCATACATTCCACCAAAAGGATAGTAATGAAATAACACAAGAGGACATTCAAACTACACAACAAGATCCTAACTTCCACCAATTCATGGAAAAAATTTTAGAACAAGATATGAAAAAATACCTTTTGATGCTAGCTGAACTAGGTGCAAAACTTCCAAAGGAATTTGACATTAATCAATTGAAAGAAGCACCTATAACAATTAAAATTGAACCAAAAAACACAAAACACACAAATCAAGTGAATGCCTTAACACATCAAATGTAAAACTTGCAACAACAACTTCAAGATATGCAAAAAGAGACCACGAAAGGTAATTGTTATAGGAAATTTTTCCATATCCTTTTGATCCATGTGTAGACATGATACCATTTCCTAGACATTGCGAATTCTCAAAATATGACAAGTACAACGGTAAAATTTATCTAATTGATCATGTGAGGGAATTTAGAACCATGAGTTTAGAATTTTCACAAGAGAAAACTTATCTAATGAGGTTATTTCTAAGAAGCTTAGGAGGTCAATGTATGGAATGGTTCTCTAAACTAGTAACGATGATGCTGCAAATGAAACATAGAATTTGAAACTGGTATTTAACTTGACAAAAAAAATGTGAAGACCAATCAAAACAATGATCAAAACATCAATCAAAATTTCAATCAAAACAACAATCCAAACAATGGAGAATATAAACCATAATCATATAAAAAACCATCGAATCGAAGAAGATTCACACCATTGGGACAAACACTAGAATTAGCAATGAGATAACTTCTTATACATGGACTAATCACATTACCAGAAGCAAGAAATTGGGAACCAAGAGTCAAGGCATCTTTGTGGAATGATGCAGATTACTGTGACTTTCATAAAAAAAATGACATAAAATGAATGATTTTATGCAGTTAAAACATCTAGTACAAGATTTGATTGATAATAAGAAATTATTTGTAGAAGGACATCAACGATCAATGATCATAGTGCATTTAAAAATCCTTTACCAAATTATGAAAAGGGAGAATCTTCTTCTGCAAACAGTAAAGGTAAAATTGTAAATTACATTTATGACAACACTATTCATTATATTTATGCGGTTGAGAAGAATGGAGTCATTGATAATCAAATTGATAACGTTGGAATCAATGACATCATACCCCTAAATTTGATCCCAAACATGGATACATCCAATAATTAGATCAATTTCATAAAAAATCAGGGAAAACCAAGATCATCAACTAGTCAACGTGACAAAAAGGGGGAAATCCAAGGTAATATTGAGGATTTTCATCTAAAACCATTACTACTCCTTCAAATTAGTACAACATAGTTGATCAAATATAGAAAATACTAGCACAAATATCAATCTTGTAACTCCTTAAAATCTCACCATCTCATAAGGAGGTTTTGGAACAAGCTCTTGTGGCCACAACAATACCCAATAATCTGGATGTTTGTCAATTCTAGGCTATGGTGGGACACTTAACCACACCTCACTGCCTATTATTTTCTAAACAAGATGATGTATCACTTTCTCATCTGCATAATTCTGACCTTCATATTGAAGTTTTAATCCACAAACACCGAGAAAAATGTGTCTTAATAGATGGTGGAGCTGGTTTAAACTTTTGCACTTTAAAATTGACGCATGCACTAGGATATTCTGATAATGTTATTGATTCTAGAAGGAAAATCACAATAACAACATATGAGGAAGAAGAGAGATTCTCTAAGGGATTGATTGTATTGCCTATTCAAGTGGGACCAATTGTGAAGAATATAGTTTTCCAAGGATTAGACAAAGAGCTGACTTATAATATACTCCTGAGACGTCCCTGGATTCATGAAATGCAAGTAGTACCTTCAACTTATCATCAATGTTTAAAGTTTCTTGTTAATGGACAATAAATCACTATTTCAGTTGACTACAACAATCCCCAATATTGTAGCATGCTTTAAAATAGCTCAAGGCACTTTTGTGCCCCATAATGGGGAAGCAAACACTTCTAGTTCATCCAACAGTGAAAGGAAACTAAATATTGTATCTACATGGGTTGAAAAAAAGGCCTAGTCAAAAGAGACAAGTGTTGCTGACTCCACTCCATCAAAAAGTGAAGCTAAACTATATTCTATATCACAAAAATTCAAAGAAAAGATCTAGTTAAATGAAAAAAGCATGGGAGAGTATTCCATTGAACAATCTTTGTGTTTTTCATAGTTGTTGCCATCTCCAAAATCATATGGGCAGCCATCAACATCAACACAACCATCATCACAACCTACTACAGTTTTAAATGATATATTTGTAAAGGAAGGTACTTTAGAGGATGAATCTGAAGATAAGGTCATCCTCAATTGGCTCTACAAAGATGAGGAAGCATCAACATCGACAACTATCAACATAAAGACAAATCAATATGGAAAGGGAAAAACAAGATTAGAGCAAATGGGGTATGAAGGACAAGGACCTATTGGAAAAAAAATTAAAAAATTGTAGAACCCATCCAACCTCTTATGCTTTAGCCAAAGGATAAGACAGGACTGGGTTATACAAGGGAAACAAAAGAAGAAAACACTCATAAAGTTGTTGAAAGAATCCTTCAAATGCAGGATAGTTCTGAAATAGATTCCAATGAGTATGAGTGGGATTCTTTATCTGAAGCATCATACAAGGACATACTAATTGATGTCATAAAAGAGTATGCACCCACACACAAGGAGGGACAAAGATCAGGGACTGGACCCCTTGTATTTGGATCACAAAATATCGATGACTCAAGTGAGGATGGATAGATATTGAGTGAGATAAATGACTTGGAGGAGAGTAATATCATAGACCTTAACATCATCACTGACAACTTTGACAACATTGATATCTGAACCCTTACTATAGTTGACCTTATCCTACCTGATGACCTTTTACCTTGAATGCACCCTAAACTTATCGATTGGGAACCAACCAAACCTATCGATATTCCTATCTTTGCGAATGGTGATGATATCGCAAATTTCCTTGGTTATGGTGAACCTCACACAAGTTCTAATCATAATTCTTATAATGACAATTTGGGTTAGGAGGGTGTAAAATATTTCAGTTGTAAAATTGAAAACAAGAATAATGGATCTAATGATAAAAACCATTTAATGGCAGCATTAGATCTCAAAAAAGTAAAAATAAAGAATGCATCTGATGGTGAAAACATCTCTAAGGCACCAAAATATGGGAGATTTGACACCCTTCTAGAACACTATCTTGAAAGATCATCAATATTGGTGAAGCCTACAAAGTATGCCAATATTGGCACAATAGAAAAAGCAAAGACTCTACATCTGGCGGCATCTATGACTGAATAAGAAAAACTAGAATTCACCAAGTTCTTTAAAGAAAGACACATTAAATTTTCTTGGTATTACTCTGATATGCCAGGTTTAGATCCAAATCTTCTGATGCATCATTTATCTCTACCATCTAGGATAACACCTATGGAACAAAAACTAAGGAAAATGCATCCGCATATCGCCTTGATGGTAAAGGATGAGATGAAAAATTTGTTAGATGCATGATTCATTAGATCTATTGATTACACTGAGTGGATTTCTAATATTGTACCTATTTCTAAACCAAATAATAGTATCAGAATATGTACCAATTTCAGAGATTTCAACAAGGTATGTCCAAAGGATGATTTTCCTTTACCAAACATTGGCAGTATTGTCGAATTAACAGTAGGACATGCCATGTTATCACTAATGGATGGCTTCTTAGAGTATAACCAAATAAAAATAGCACTAGAGGATCAAGAGAAAACAACATTCACATGTCTATGGGGAACATTCTATTGGAATGTCATGCTCTTTGGGTTGAAAAATGCAGGTGCCACATATCAGTGTGCCATGACCACCATTTTCCATGACACGATGCACACTTTTATGGAAGATTACATGTATGATATATTAGCAAAGTCATATACCATAGAAGGACATCTAGAGATCCTAGGAAATATCTTTACTAGACTAGAGTAGCTCAATGTCATATTAAATCCTAAGAAATGTGTGTTCGGTGTTACATCAACAAAGCTTCTAGGATATATAGTTTCAGAAAAAGGCATCAAAGTGGATCCCGACAAGGTCAAGGCAATAATGGAAATGCCGCCACCAAAGAATATCAGTCAACTACAATCTCTACAGGGTAGGCTACAATCAATTACGAGGTTTATCTCCCAATTACCAGAAAAAATTCATCCCTTCACATTTTCTACATAAGAATGTCTCTTATAAATAGGATCAAGGATGTAAAACAACTTTCAATGAAAAAAAGAAATATCTAATGTCACCCCCCATATTGATTCCACCTACAAAAGAGAGACCATTATTACTATACATTGCAACAACTAGCATTTCTTTAGGAGCTCTATTAGCACAACAAGATCCTGAGGGAAGGGAACATGCTATCTATTATATCAACAAGACTTTGAATGGTTATGAGATAAATTACACCTTCATTGAAAAATCTTGTTTGGTGGTGGTATTTTCTACTCAGCAGTTACAACATTATATGTTAACCCACACAGTCAAACTCATAGCAAAGATTGATCCATTAAAGTATTTACTCAACAAGGTGACCTTAACAGGAAGACTAGCCAAGTGGGTCATGATCTTGAGTGAATTTGATATCTAGTATGTGGATAGAAGAGCCATCAAGGGTCAAGTGATAGCTGATTAGTTAGTTGAAGCTCCATTACTAGATGATCATCTAATGAACATTGAGTTTCCTAATGCATACATTCTTACAATGACAACACAACATTGGAGGCTTTATTTTGATGGGTCCTACACATAATGTGGGTTGTGTACGAGAATTCTATTTATTACACCTCAAGGAAATACCATCCCAAAGTCCTATAAACTCATGTTTCCATGTACAAATAATGTAGCAAAATACAAGGCATTAATTATTGGCATCAAAGTGGTAGTTGAATGGAAGATCACAGAGCTACAAGTATATGGAGATTCACAACTGGTCATTTATCAAGTAAATGATGAATATTAGAAAAAATATGAGAATTTGATTCCATATAAGAAAATGGTGGATGATCTAAAAAATTACTTTTTGGATATCAAGTTTGAACATATTCCAAGGGCAGAAAATAAAGTTGGAGATGCTATGGAAATGATTGCTTCTCTCTTATAGTTGCCAGAAAAGTGAGGTCATTACGAGTTTATGGTGGAACAATTGTCTAACCCTGCTTATGATAATCCAGAATATCAAACCATATGCCATTTACTTAAATTTGAATCCTCAATTTATGGAAAGACCTACGCTTACCTAAAAGACAATATCCTTCCTCTCGATCTTTCCAGAAACTAGAAACATAACTTCATTCACCAAACCACATGACATATCTTAATTGCTGACATACTCTACCATCAAGTTCTAGATGGTATTCTTCTTCGATGTCTAGAACATAATGAGTCTGAGATAGCTTTACATGAGTTTCATGAAGGTATATGTGGAACTCATTCAAGTAGACTAACGCTAGCAAAGAAACTCCTCCATTTGTAGTATTACTAGCCGAACATGGAGGAGTATTTTTAGTTTGTTAAGAAGTGTAAAAAATGTCAAATACATGGTAATCTAATCCATGAACCAATGCAAGAATTGCAACCATTCACTTCAACATGGCCTTTTTGTCAGTGGGGACTAGACCTGCTAGGAAAGATTAATCTGTCTTCATCCAATGGACACAAATTAATAATCACAACAACTAAGTACTCTGCAAAGTGGATAGAAGTTGTTCCCTTGAAAACAATCACTGGAAAATAGATTTCTTCTTTTATACTGAATTACCTTATCTGTAGGTATGGAATTCCTTAGTCCATTGTCACAGAAAATGGCTGACCTTTTAAGAATCAAGATGTTCAGGAATTGTGTGAGAGGTTTCATATCCAACATCATTTTTCAACATCGTACTATCCTCAAGGAAATGGCCAAGTAGAGGCCTCAAACAAAACTATTATGAAAATCTTGAAAAAGATTGTTAGCGATGTTGGACGTGATTGGAATGTTCAATTAAATCCTACTCTTTGGGCATACCAAACCAACAACAAAACACCTATAGGAGTTACACCATATTCCTTGGTATATGGATTAGAGGCCATACTACCTATTAAGGTTGAAATACCATCACTCTGTGTGTCATTGAAGGGAATTATTTTAAATGAGGATTATAGAGTGTCTAGACTTCAAGAACTGGAACTGCTGGATGAATGTCGTCAACAAGCTATGAACCATTTGAAGGATATCAATAGCGAATGTCCAAAAGCTACAATCACAGGGTAAAACGTAGAACATTTCAGGTTGGTGACTTGGTCCTAAAGGAAAACCCTCAAAATCAACAAGATAGAGAAAAGAAAGGGAAGTTTGAGCCTAACTAGATAGGTCCCTTTGTTATCATAGCAGTCTATGGATCTAGAGCCTATCGGTTGTCTACACTTGAAGGGGATTTGTTTGATGAACCTATCAAGATTATCCATTTCAGGAAATTCTATACTTGAATCATCTAGTGCATGGGAAAATGGTCACCATGATGAAAACCTAGAAAATAGGTGTCATGCTAACAAAAAAATACAAAAAAAATTAGAAAAGAGAAACATAAAAAAAAATGATGAAAAAGAGAATAATACAAAAAAAATCATAAAGTTTGAAAAAGTGCAATGAAAACACGTAGTGAAAACCTAGAAATAGACCATGCTACTTATGATTTAAACTAGCTTTTCCATATATTTAAGACATGTCTTGAGCTTTCACCTTCACCATCATCTCGTTTATCATTTGATAGAAGGACCTCTTGTACATATCCTAGCAACATGGTCATGTCTCACCCTAGCTTGGGGGAAAAATCTTGAACTCACTAGGGGAAATAAAAATTTGAGCTTAAGCAAATAGACAAATAGTAGTATGAAAACACAACAAACACAATGATCATTAGGAAACTCAAAATTGAACATACATAAAAAATCAAAACATTTCAGAAAATTAGCCATCCATATCAAACAACTGAAATCAAATCAATCCAAACAACTATAAATGGATGATACTCTTTTGAATTGTGATTTTATCGCTTTAGCTTGAATGTTCAAATGTTGTACTTTGATTTTTGTTATCATTTCTTTGGAGCAACTCGATGATGTATTGAACTAGAGAAGCTAGGAAGGAGAATGGTATTTTATTTGTCTACTATTTGTGAGTTAATCATTATTATTGTGTGAATTGTTGTGAGACGTGCTCTACAAAGTATCACTGATGACATTTGAAATTTGCATAACAAAATGATAAATTCTTGTCTCTTTATGTAATAAATGCTCAGGACATCTTGGTTTAATTATACCTAGATGCTTGTGTTCAATTGCAATATCAAAAATCATGAAAGTAGTACTCACCTATCATCATTGGTCTAAATTGTACCATTGATGCTTGTACTGATTGAAATTTTGAGTTCAATACATCTAGGAGGATTCAAGTATAGGAAGCAAATGAAAATGTAGAATGCTTGATGAATCTACTCATAAATTGTCTTGGGTATAGGTTATATTTGTAATAGTCTTAAATGGTTTTACATAGATTATTGATATTAAAACAAATATGAATTCCAAAACATATACTCTCCTTTTGTATAGTTTTATAGATCATAAATGAAATAATCAAAGCTATTTTCATTTGTCATCAATGTTCAATTGAATGTATGGCTTTATTTCTTTGCTTTAACTCAAAGGGTTAATTAGAATGCTTGAAAAAATTCATGGGTTTGTGAGAATGTGCGAGAATTTGATAAGAAGTAATGTTTTGGATAGTGTGAATTTTTGTATTGCAAGACATTACAAAGATAGTCCATCTATATCATAATTAAATAACTTGTGTATCACTGGTTGTTTCATATCTAACTCCATTTACCCAATTGATGAGGCACTGACTTGTTTATCAAGAATTCATGCAACTAAATGAATAAGTAATATTCCTAGCCATGGATTTAAAATAAGAACAATATTTATTAAAAATTTTCCAATTCTGAAGTGTAAGTTTGAAATATTTCCACATTCCTAGCAAATAGAAATTTATTTACTCAAAGACCTACCAAATTTTAGTGAATTTTGTGTATTTTCCTCAAGTAGAAATGAATCTGTGTTGAAGTGTTTTTGAGGAATTGAAATATCAAATGATCACAAGAAGGAATACCCTCCTTGGTCCCATAGAGCCTACAGTGCAATGATAGAGACCTCAAAATTCTCTATTCATTGTGTTGACCACTAACCTTAGGCAGTTCTTGAACATGTTGGGTTGGCTACCCTTTAGAGAATTCTAGGGCTTAGCTAGAAAAAAAACACCAACATAAATGACAACTCTACTAGGAAAAATCTCCATTCTCTAGTCATAGATTATATTACAAAGTCAAATGGTGTGACAAGTCTGAACATCCTATTCAAATATTGCAGAATTCTTGAACTTGGTGAAAATATTCATAGCAAAAAAGCTTGAAAGATTTGAAGGTGACTCCACTGTAGGAAAAAACCGAGAACAAAAATTATTTTGAAGATACTTCATCTTTTTTAAAGTGTAATCCTCTAAAGAGAGGTGGTGAATCTGACTCAAAGAACTTGACAAAGAACACAACAAAGCTTTAGATTTATAAGTTTCAAGATCGAAGGTGAATGGCTAGTCTAGAACTCTAGGTATTCTCATGCATTTGTGGAGATATTGTTATATTTTCAAAAAAAATGTGGTAATTTTCAGGATATATGATATAAATAGTTCCCAATTTTGTGAAATAACACTTAGGTAGGGAAAGGAATGGTAATTTTGGCATAGTCTTAAAGTGGAATATAAAATAGGTGTAAAATATTGTTATATTCACAAATTTCACTGGTTCAAAGATATTACGTAAAGAAAAACTAGGAGACTTGCATTGTAAAAAAGAACTTGAATTGCCTTCGACAAGTTTGACAAAGTTTGCAAAAGGTTGTACAAGATTCTTGTCAAATTGTACACCTAGATGTAAACCTTAATGAAATGACACACAGTGAGTAACCTTTGTCAAATCAAAGGAATTTTAGTACTAAAGGTATAGAGCCATAAATTTCAGTAATATTTATGGTTTTCCAAACATTGTACCACCTACGATTAGGAATAAGATACCAAAGTTTATTGGATCAAAGTACGAATCAACAAGTAAGCATTTGTAGGAGTTTGGGGATATAATTAGGGACTATGAGGTAAATCATGAGGATGTTTTCATGAAGTTGTTTGTTCAATATTTGAAGGATGATCCCAGAGATTGGTTCTCATATTTTCCAACATGTTTTATAGATTCATGGGATCAGTTTAAGGTGGCCTTTATAAAGTACTTTGGTGAGAGGGTCAACCTAAATGTGGAAAGAAAAACATTAAGAAAATCCATAAAAATGAAAATGAGTTGGTTCCTGCTTTTAATCTTAGGTTCATAAAGGTGATAAGGGAATTCCATAAAATATAAGACCAAATGATGCTAAATGTTTGGTTTTATATATTGGTGCATTTGATAGTAAACTAAGTTATTTGTTAAGGGATAAGGAGCCTACAACATTACATCAAGCATATCAAAATTCCATGGACATTGAGAATAATTTGAAATACTCAATGATGAAAAGAAATAGGGTTGTGATTGTTGACCCTCCTAACACATCTCATGCAAATAGAACTCATAGATTAGATACCAGAAATTCTTGTAAGGATGATAATGCTTTTTCTATTCTAATCTCTCCATAATCACAATATGTAGGTCACAATGAGCTCCATGTTAAATGTCACAAAAAATTGACCAATTTTGATCAAACATCTTTTGTTCAGAGATTGTCTAAAATGAAGAGACTTAAAGGAGAATCATCACGTGATTTTTTTTCAAGGTTTTTGGATGCCTTGTTGAAAGTCCCCATAATTTTCAAACTAGAAGACTTAATGTGTATTGATCTATTTTATGAAATCTATGATTTTGGGCTGAGTGCCTTGTCGAAGGAATTGAAGCCTCATAGTCTTGACTAGGTGCTTGATTGGATGAAAATTGTTGAAGGAGCCCAAAATAATTGTACAAAACATGTGATGTTCCAAAATGAAGATAGAAATTATCTTGCTACAAAATCATAAAATGAAGATCTGTGTTGTATGAATGAGGATGTTGACTATAATCAACTCACAATCAACACATGTGTAAATCTATACATCAATGATGGGGATGAAGATATATGGCATGATGATAAGATAGATATGCATGAATATTCTTCTTGCAATATGTTGAGTGATGGAGAGGTAAGAGAGATGCAAGATGTTACTCCATGCCATATTTTGGTTAGTGAAAATAATGCAATTGTTGATGACATTTCATCACAAATCAATGATCAAGACATTGAAGATAAAAGTTCAAGCACTCATTCTGTAGAACTTGAGCATGATTTATGTAGTGACGAGTCTTCTTGTGATGAGGATTATGATGATAGCCAACCTAATTTTTTTTATGATTATGAATGCTTCTATAAGGATTATCTAGAGGTTTTTTCTTCACCTGAAGAATACAATGATCTAGAGATGTTAGCTACACATGAAGAAGACAATGATGTGTTCATGAATGCCAAAAAGGATCCATTGTTAAATGAGAAAAATGCACAAAATGACAAGAACATGGATCTTGAACTAGCAACATTACCTATTGAAAGTATGGAAAATATTTCTATTCTACCTAACAATGAATTTACAGGATGTGAGTTGAAGGTGTTAACCATTGATAATGAGATGAAATTGAGAATCTATTTGCATATTCTTCTAGTGAATATTTTGATAATTATGATGATATGGAAGAATCAGACCCTCATGCTAAGGGGATAGATGTTTTTGTGACACCAATGAAAGTATACAAGAACCCATTATATGATGAAACTCCACTAGTATGTGAAATGGTAATTGATGATCCTTACTGCTGTAGAAATAATCCACTCTTTGTTGAAAATCCTAATAAGTTCCTAGAAAATATCATTTTTAATTTTGGGGAGGAAATTACAGATGGAATAGCAAGGAATGGAAATTAGCTTTACATTAAGTTTTTTTAACTTTGCTCTAGAGGAAAGAGACTTTGGTCCAAAAAAAAGATTTGGTTATAAAAATATTAGAGAGCTAGTTTGTTCACGACCAGATGAGCTAATGGAATATGATGATAACCAAGAATGTAGTTCAAATGTGTTGATAGTTGAACATGTCAGTTAATCACATTGTAAAGAACTTATAGACAAAGATGTCATTGACCATGATGACAATCCTAAATACAGAGTTGATGCAACCAAGGACTATATTTCCTTCTATATGGTACATGGTAATGTGATTAAAGAAAAGGATGATTTTTTATCCATACATGATCATATGGATGACATACATATGGGTGAAAGAGGAAGTTCCTCTATGAATAATCAATTAATGCATCTAGATAGGTACACTAATTTTGAGATAGCTTTGCTACCTATTGATGATGAGAAATAGTTTGATGAACCCTCAGATTATGTTAATGTTGCAAGACTATTTGACTTATATGGAGAGTCTAGGGGTATAAATGGAATCAAGCATGCTGTTAATCAATACGAGTGTGCACTTGAATTCTTTGCGGAAGCTCCAAATCTTATGGACCTTATCATAGAGCTATTTCCATCTAATGAGATCAACACTTATGTAGACCATAATGAAGATCCTCCTAAGTTTGTATCTTTTTTCTCTAATACTTTAGGAGAAGCTAGCCTTAGCATACAATAGAGTGTTTATGAAGCATTTTAATTTGAGGAACAAATTGAATGTGATGTTAGAACCCATGATTAGTTGGAATATGAAATTTTTATCTTTTCAACTCATCTGGATGAGCTTATGGTGCAACATAATGATGACCATAACAACTTCATGGTAAGTGGAGTGGATGATATCAGTCATGGTGATACTGGTTTCTGAGAAGTGCACAATATAGATGTGGATAGTTTGATATCAAAGCAAGATAAGGTATTTGATAGAGGAAAAACTGCTTCTAAGCCTTGGGAGGCCATCGGGCCTCCAATTTGGAGAATGAAGTTAATGAAAATGGGTGAGAAGGTTTTTGTAATAGGAAAAGAAGGCTATATCCTATATCCATCCAACCATGCTCATCTTTTCTACTGGTCTACTTCAATCAAATATTTGGATCCTTGCTATGCCTACAAGAGGCATACATCCCTAGTCAGAGCCATTGGTGGAACCCTAAAATTTCATTGTTCCACTGATTCCATGACAAATTATGTGATCTTTTATTCCCCATTGTCTTTAGGGTTTAGGGTTTTATTTCTCTATTCATTTATATCCCTAATCCTTTTATTGGCTTGTATTCACTCATTGACTGGTTGTACCAGGTCATTGTTTAATCAAGTGGCATTTTATGGCCTCTGCTATCATCATTTCAACCAGCCCCATTGTTCAAGCGTGATAATGGAGATAGCAATCTGGAATGTGCTAGGAGATGTTGACACACATGAGTGACATGATTACTTGGATCATTTGTCAAAAATCCATTTATGGCTAAATAAAGCCTAATTTCTAGTTTATTATTATTGTTAAGCAAAAACATTTATGAAAGGATGTGTCCTTTCACGATTTTGACATATTTATATTTGTTTGATAATGTCAAAACAGATATAGGCAGATAGGAGAAATATATAGTAGATAGTTTGCAATGATGTTTTCATCTAAAAGAACTTAGATGCATGTATAACTTTTCATGAATTTAATGAAGATATCTGAATTTGTGGTATAATCTTGGTATTCGTTGTTTGTTGGAATTATACAATTATTTGGTTGTCTCCATTCTAGTACTTTTCTATTCTTTAAATTGATAAATGAAGCATACATTCAGTTTATCAATACAAATTTGTTGTACTTGTGTGATGTGATTATTTGGTTGTTTCAAGCAATGATTAAATCCTTCTAATCAATCACAGTAACTAGGGAGTATTAATTGGATCAATAAGAAGAATCACATAATTAGGGTTTTCATTTTGTCTCAAGTAGATTTTTTCAACCATTTATTTGCACTTTTATACAAGTTATAAATTACATTTGTGTGCCAAACAGTTTGAATTATTTCCATCATAGATTACACTTTTCTAGATCTTCATTAGACTCCATATACCCAAAAGTTAGTCTCACATATTTCATCTTTTAATTCATCCATGTTATTTTTTACATTTTTTAACTAAACATATTGATCTTTACTACTCATACAATCTATACCAAATTAGGATTTCATTTCTCCACATTAGATTGCCATTGTGGATAGATTTCTTAGAAGAATCACATAGTTCAAGTCTACATCAGTTACATAGGTAGACCCACCTAGGTTTAGCAACACCTAAAGAGAAGAAGGTCTAAACCATTTGGCCTTGTATGTTACCCTGAAATGTACTAAGAGTTTGGAAACCTCTTGAGGTATTTTACTTGTGTTTTTGAGAGCTAACAGGCTTTAGAGCTAGCGATGAGATACTAGCTGCTGATTTGATTATGAGAATATTTAGCCATAGATCCTTGTTTTACATCACTCATCATAGGTTCCCTCTCTGTGGAGTAGCTTCAACTGGTGATATATTGAACCTGCATGATGGGGGAAGACTCCACCCATTGGCTATCATAGGTTCTCCTTTGGATGATATCAGACAACCGACAATAGTGCAAGGACTAGCGATGAGTTAAGGAATTAACCGCATCATTAATCACAGGTTGTCTTCCAATATAAAGATTAAAACATGTGATTGGTGATAGACCCTGGGGCTGGCGATGGGTTAAAAGCTTCATTGCATTTTTGACCACTTGTTACCCTTGACCGGTGAGAACATAATGCACAATGGGCAATGAAAGTCGGTGGTTTGAAAAGAAATGTATCGCTCATCATGAGATGGCCACAAGCAGTTCAAAAAAGATGTACAATGGGCGATGAACCATTAGCGATGAACTTAAGAGGTGCAAAAACACACATGGGTAAAAGTTGTTCTTAAAAGAGGACCATCCTAGGCATAGCGGGTCTCATTCTGCTCACAAGCCTCGTCTAGTGTTGAATGGTTTCCTGTAGCCATTTACAAGATTGTTCACAACATTGACTCACATTCCTTAATCCACCTATCATTTTCTTTCAATTCTCCTTCATCTTCAAATAGCACTTGCAATCCCTTTTTTGTAGCATCGATTAGCCCCTGTTCATCCCCCTACAATTCTTCATGGAAGTCTCTATGTTTTCTTATGAAATGGTTGGTAGTATCAATAGCCACATTATTGGGAACATCTCTTTTATTTATCTCTTGGACTTTCTCCTGGATTCTCCCATCAATCCTCTTATGTTCTTGCTCTGCAGCATAATTTTTTGAATGTGTTCCCCAAAGTCTACTCAACCAAGTCATCAAGCCAACTTGGCTCTTCTTTATTATTGTAGCAAGTGCATCATATTTACCCTGTGAGTATGCAATTGATCCTTCCCATTGGTCTCTTGTATGAAATCTCACCATGATTCAACTGCTTAGTGGATCCTAAGGTGATTGCCATCATAGATTTCAAGTGATCATTTTCTCTAAGTAATCTTTCATTATTAGCCTTGTACATTTCCTTCTCCTTAATCAACATCTGGATCTGGGCCTTATTCAACTTGGCAACATTAATGCCAATCGCTGTTGTAGTTATAGGATCAACTTCTACAACTTTCAATGTCATTACATGCCCAAAATATTTCTCAGTATCAATTACAACAAATTTCTTGTGAGATGGGAGCAAGGCCCATATCATGAGTGATCCTTCATCTGGATTATACTTGGATCCTACATATATTTTTTTTACCCCTTTAGGGTTGAGCTTATGTGTGGTATTATTATTCTTCAAGAAGCTTTTGAAAACCAAAGCAAAATTTAAATCTAACCAAGGGAAAATCATAACACCTGCATCTTCCAAAATCTTTCTTCCCTTCTCAGGGGTCATGTCTTCCATTTATTTTTCTACACTTAATTTTAAACTGCTCAGTAATTTCCCTTCATTATTTGGTGTTATATTTTCCACTGGCTCCCTTATTGATTTCCCCTTTTCTTGTACAAAAAAGATTTAAATTCTAGAGTTTTCACAAATTCATCATCAACCACAAATGATCTATATTCCATCTATCTTTTATTTGCATCTAAAATCTCCTCAACATCTGGTTCCCTAGGAGGACATTTGTAATCTTGAGTTCTCAGCTTGGAAATTTTATCAACTATGCTATGAGGCCTATCATCACCAGATGTTTCTTCCCTAGAAGACAACAATTTTGTACCTCCCAATCCTTTGTTATATTCACCAACAACCCTTTTTGCTTCTTCCTCCTCGAAATTCTTGATCAGATCATCATATGGATAGGGTACATGATCATACCCTCCCAAGTTAATTTTATTCCTAGAAAAATTGATGTACCCCTATGGGTCAAATCATTTTCATGGTGGACCTTATTTCATGTTGTATTGCAATAGTTTATTGAGAACAATATCATACAAATCCCTTGAAAACATAGTGAAATCACCAAAACACAGTGTACTGGGCATAAATTCTTGCTTTCCAAAAGAACTTAGGTTCATTACATTTGAGTAATCCAACTACCTAGCAATCTCCAAGTAAGAAATCCTATCAGACACTATTTTTGGTAGGATAAAGGGTGTGTCTTCAAACAAATTTATTCTGATCATAGTTGCACCTTCCAAGGAGTACCAATCTCCCCAATTGTGAGTAACTGGCCCATTGAAGTCCTTAGGTCTGATAAACCTTTTAATTTCATCAAACAATGAATATTCACCAGGATTGTTATATAATCTATATAGTGGTTTCACAAAATACTCTTCAAAATGTATAAAACAAGAATTGGAAATTTTGTTGTCCCAAATGGCAGTCCAGAGTTGAACTAGTAATAGTCTTCCTTCCTTATCAAATTGTGAAATCCTTAATTTTTCAGGCCACATCTTCAATTCCTATCCATAATAGAGTACCATATGCATAAGGATTGAGTAATGCTTCAAGTGGAGAATGGGAGACCGCCTTTTTATGGCCATCAATCCTGCATCAAGCCCTTTGAAGATTTGTGAGGCATAAATGAAAGGTCTAGAGTTATGGAATTGGACATCTATTGCAATTACCATTGGAACAATTGACATGTATTTAGGGGCGTCCATCCCCAACACCTGACATATTGAAAAATAAGTATGTTTTAGGTATGCCTAAAATAGATCAACATGAAATGGGGGCCATCACTATCTTCTTGTGGAATTGAGTTTCCATCCTTCTTGAATATGTGCAATGGTAACCTCCAACCCTTGTATATGATATGCATCCTCCAGAATTCTCTTTCCACCTCTTCATGTACAATCTTCTCATCACATATTCCTTCTATGTTAAAAATTTCAAAAATTGTAGCCTTCAATATATGTATGAATCATTTTCTAGATGGATCACAAACAACTTTGAGCTTTGGATCATAATGAACTATCAATATTTTCA
Source organism: Sequoia sempervirens (assembly GCA_007258455.2). Lineage (NCBI taxonomy): Eukaryota > Viridiplantae > Streptophyta > Pinopsida > Cupressales > Cupressaceae > Sequoia > Sequoia sempervirens. Next base: position 4,611 of record VDFB02020404.1, on the reverse strand, counting down.
CCAATTCTACATCTACAAATACATTCAGGAAGACTAGTTTCCCTAGGTTAAACTTCCAATAGTTACACATTGGTTCATACCAATTCCTTCGGTGGTAATGAAAAATAAACAACTCATATCCCCTAATTTGGGTTCATATGTCACCTATATGCGTGCATTTATCTTCCAATTTCTCAATCTCTTCCCTAAGCTATGCAGAGTGCCTAGCTTTAGGACTTGAGCCAGGAAATTGATGAATTAAGTCTTGGTTTAATTTCCTCTCAGCTATCCTAGGCTCTTTTTCTGTTTCATTCTTTTGCTTCTTCCCTCTAGGGTGATTACTCTCACTCTATTTCCTACTTTTTTCTTTTCCTGAGCTGGTACTTTCCATTTTACTCTTTATAAATCACATAATCAAATATTCAATTGTGGAGAACTTACAAGTTTGTTTGAAAATATTTGGCTATAAAATCTTTCGGCCCTTCGTTCATTCTCATGTTGCCAATTCTAAAAAATATTCCCTCAATTACTCTTCTTCAATTTGGGGAATCATTAAGTGGTAGAGCCTCCATTAAGTTCTTAACTTCAAACATGAGTGTAGCTAATTTTTGAATTTCTCACTATCACATCATACATTTTTAATGGCAAGACAATTCAAACTTTGGGCGATCCTTTTTATTTGGATTTAGCCAACGTTCATTGAGCACCCTGTTGTTCAGGGAGACATTATATTCTTTTCACCGATATGACATAATCTACCATTCTGATCCATATAAATATCACCAAGAGTCACCCTAATGATCACTTTGATCTATTTGTATCTCTATCAGCAACAGATCATCTATCACTAAGACATTCAACAATTTTGCCAATGTTATGAGTCTCCTCGATGTTCATTCCTTCAATCATAAGTATGTCACCAAGACTGTTGCCGATGAAATCCTATTAGCTTGACATGGAGAGTTGAGGGGACATTTTGAACTCACCCCAATAGTATTTGTCTTGGTGATAGTATCTATAGACACGTAAAATATATCGATTGACATTGTGCATATGATCTTGACTACTAACATCATTTCATCCTGAATCATCCCTCGGTCTAACCATTTAATCAAATCTCCTTATTTGATTAAATTCATCAATATTCCTCTCTTAATTTAATAAATAATTTTATCTAATTAAGTCAATCTCTTTTGTTAATTAAATCAATCCATCTGATCTAATCATCCCTATTTAATTAAATAATTAAATTTATTTGATTAAATCTTTAAAGTCTATCCATTAAATAAAATAAATTAAAACCTTATTTGATTTAATCTAACACCATCTCTTTTAATTAAAACAATTAAAATCCTTATTTAATTAATCTCTTATCAAATTCCTCTCTTATTTGATTTAAATAAATCCATAAATTTGAGTCAAATAGGTCACATCATCTAAATCTCCTATTAAATTAATTAACTCTCGATTAATTTAATCTCTTATCATGTCCTATCCTCTAGATTTTGCAAGTTGCACATGAAAATAGATTTAATTCATTTATTAAATCTCTATTTTCCTCACAAGGCATCTTTTGGAATATTCTCCAAATTTGAATTCAAAAATTCCAAGTCAATATGTACATCCAACAAGGCAATAACTTCATCTTACATGTCCTTTGTCTTAAGCCAAGTGGAATTTATTGCAATTTCCCTTCCCTCTTGCAAGTCATTTCAACAAATTTGAAATTAAAAAATATGCATTTATTGGCACAATTCTCAAATCTTGCACATTCTTCATCCATTCATAGAATGACAAGTGGCATCATTCCATTGGATGAATACTAGTCCCACATTTCTCAAATTTTGACATTCATCCATCTTGGCATTTTATAAATAAAGAGCTCATATCCTCATTTGATCATCCACAAATTATGCAAAGTTATTATGCTTAAATATTTAGCCATTTTCATCCATCACCATTGAGTTCTTAGCTAGGTTTTTGTAGATTTTGGCATGGAGCTCACATTCTTCATCAACAAAGTGAATCAAATCTCTTCAACACATCAGGCTTGCATCTTAGGAATTGGGAAAGGGCCAATTTTCATATCAATTTGGCACCAATTCCCCCATGGGATCATGTGTTTGCTATTTTTATTAGGATTGAATCTACATTTTATTGTTTTATTTGTGTTCTTCATTGTTTTCTTTCCTAATTTGAAGCTTGTAAATGGATTTCATGGGGAATCCTTGTTCATGCTTGCAATATCTAACTTAATGTGTTTATTCTCTTTGTTTTGTAGGTATTAGGATTGGGGTTCACACAGTATCTTCTTTTGTTTCATTGGTAAGACAGGATGGGTGCCTCACCAATGGTATTTCATCGGAAAGACAAATGTGCTTGGGTTGACTTAAGAATATTACTTCGATAGCGTTTGTCCTATCGATATGCTTCTTTATACTTGATCGGTGAGACACAACAGATTTCTTGCCGATGGTATTTCATCAGTAAGACATATATGCTTGGTATGACTTATCGATCTCACCCCGATGGTGCTTGTCTTTCCAATGAATTTATTCATCGGTGAGACTATAAAATGTATCTTGCTGATACACATCTTATGAAATCCGATCGGTGTTACATTCCTAACCTCTCATCAATATGTTGGAAAATATGTATAAGAATATAATGATTTATGAATTAGAGAGACTTGCACAACCTCTTGCTGATATGGTTTATTTACTCAAATTCTTGGGCTTAGATGAATTTTATGGTATCAAATGGTTAAGAATGATGTGATAATTGGAAATCATGATATGTAGAGGATATTATATCAAATTTGTATTCAAGATATGGGCTTCTTTGGGAAACTTATGAGTGTAAATCACTATAATTTTTTTTAAAAATTTATAGATCCAATAGTGGCTTTGTCTAGGGATTAATGATTGTGAGATCATTGCAAGGATTCATATCTCTGGATGAGCGGACCAGACTCTAGGGTTATGAAAATTTATCTATGAAAAGGGTTGAATGAAAAATGGATATGGAGATGGAATGATATGGAAATGACCCTATACTACTTTACATGGAAAAAAAAAAATTTAGATGAAGGAATTTTAGGATTGTCCATGTACTGGAAATTTCCATTCCTTTGTATTCCCTAAACTATTGTGCATGGAGAAAAATTAATTTTAGAGGTTTTTCAAGAGTTTTCCATGCACTGGAAACCCTTAATCCTCTGTGTTTTTCGAGAGAAAAATGCTTAAGGAATTTCCCATGTATTGGAAACTCTTGCTCTTCACCAGACATATTTTGCAAGTAATATGAATCTTCTTCTCCTTTTCCAGTGACAACAAAGGGCCCTAACCACAAGGCTTCAAATTTTCCATGCTTTCCTTTCTCCCGACACCTAGCATTCCACATTAGCACCAAATCATTCTCCTCAAATTTTCTATCTTTAGCTTTTCTATCAAATAGATATTTCATTTGTGACTGTAACTTCACATTTTGGTTTTGAACGACTCTCCTTACCTCATCAAGTTCAGCAAGCTGTTCCATTCTTTCCTCCATTGATTCTGGAATGTCTACATCTTCATGAAGGATAAATTTGTAAATTGGTAACAAGTTTTGTAATGGCATCCTCGCTTGTGTTCCATTTACTAGTTCAAATGAAGACTTTCCAATTTCCTTCTTCATAGTGATCCTGTTTGCCTAGATAGCCATTCTCAACTTTGAATCCCATGCTTTTTTGTTTCCATCCAACATCCTCCTTATGATCTTTAGAAGACTTTTATTACTAGACTCTTCCTAACCATTCACTTGTGGGTGGTAAGGGGCTACATAAGATATAGTAATACTATACATACTGCAGAAATTTCTAAACTCATCGGACTTGAAACACATCCCATTATCTGTGATCAATCTTGCTGGTGTACAAAATCCAGTCAGAATATTCTCCATTAGGAAATTTATCACCACCTTGCTCATTTCTTGTTTAGTTGGGATGGCCTCTACCCATTTGGTGAAATAATTAGTAGCTACCAATATCCACTTATGTACCCCACTTGACTTCTCCTGTATTTCTCCAATAAAATCAATTCCCCACTGATGGAAAGTGGATTCTACTTGTAAGGGTTTGAGTGGAAAGCATCCCTGATATTTCATTTTCCCTGAATTTTTTTGGAAAACTTCACAACTTCTTATATATGAGAAAGAATCATCCATCTTGGAATTATATAAATAAAGAGCTCATATCCTCATTTGATCATCCACAAATTATGAAAAGTTATTATGCTAAAATATTTAGCCATTTTCATCCATCACCATTGAGTTCTTAGCTAGGTTTTTGTAGATTTTGGCTTGGAGCTCACATTCTTCATCAACAAAGTGGATCAAATCTCTTCAAAACATCAAGCTTGCATCTTAGGAATTGGGAAAGGGCCAATTTTCATATCAAATTGGCACCAATTCCCCCATGGGATCATGTGTTTGTTATTTTAATTAGGATTGAATCTACATTTTATTGTTTTATTTGTGTTCTTCATTGTTTTCTTTCCTAATTTGAAGCTTGTAAATGGATTTCATGGGGAATCCTTGTTCATGCTTGCAATATCTAACTTAATGTGTTTATTCTCTTTGTTTTGTAGGTATTAG
>VDFB02020403.1:12080-36795 GCA_007258455.2 Sequoia sempervirens | reverse complement strand
TTCCTCGAACCAACTCACTCACCATTCTGACAACATAATGATATGATTTTCAGGGATGAAAAACAAAGAGCCCAACACTCTTATTTATAGTCTTTTGTCTCCAAATTCAAATTCAATCTCCCTCCAAATGGATGCCAAACCCAAATTCACATTCACTTTTCCAACACTCTCCAAATTGCATTTCATTTAGACCCTCTTCCAAGTTGTCCCTTTTTATGAAGGTAATAAACTTATCAAAAATGCAAATAATCCTCTAAGTTAGGCAACCAAAGTATTAAAGTGAAATACTTTATAAAAATTGCCTTTTTAATAAAATTAACTTATCTCTCTAAGAAGGTGTCCTCCAAGCCACAGCAAAATTATTTCACTTAAAATTTTATTTCCATCAAATATCAAACTTGCCAAAATAATCACACCAAAAGCTGGAGACCAACTAAATATATTTCCCTACCAAAAATAGCCATAATACCAAGTTGCTTAAACACTACCAAAAATAGCACCAAGGATGTTGGAGACCAAACTGGTCAAACTAACTTACCATATATAGCCACTAAACTAAACTACAAAAACATTGCTAAAAATAGAACTTACTAAAAATAGCATACTGCTAAAAATAGTAAGTTGTTCCAAACTCAATTTAACCACAATTTGAGTAGTCATTGTACTTACTAAAAATAGTAAGTCCAAAAATGTCTCCATTGCAGTTGCATATCACACCACTATGAAGCTTTCTAAACACCTAAAAGGAATCTAGAATCAAAACTGCAAAACTCCAACATGCAAGCCCTAAAATTCACAAAAGAAAGCTCCAAGTAGCTGGAAACCCTAATTCTACTTCAACTAGCCTACGTGCATCTGGGGATAGGCTATCAATCACTAGAAAGTGTAGTGCTAAAAATGGGGACATTACACTCTTTCACACCCAAACACGAGGAATCGCTTTGAGCTAAGTTCAACCAGCTTAATCCCTTAAGGATCCAAAGTGCAAAAGGGAAGCAATATTTGACAGGCTATTACTAAGAAACCATTATGCTTACAAACTCTCTATCTGAGCCTACAGGACCACATTGGGCCCCTCACTAATAACCTCTTTTAGTTTTTGTTATCTTAGAGTCATTTTCATGTGGTGTCTAGTTTTCACTTGATAGAAAAAGTGTCAAATACAAGTAGTGTAAAGTTACAAAGTGGTACAACTTTTGTTCTGCAACTCATGTGACCAAAAAAACTTCTCCAACAGTCTTGACAGGTATGTTTATGCTAGGCACATGGTCCTTTTTCACACCCAAACACACAAAATCACTTTGAGCTATGTTCAACCGGATCGATCCTTTATGATGGCTTGCAAAACAATAAAAAAGAGAAACATACACACAACAGTTGAAAAGTATGAGTTTTCCACCAGAAAAGCAAATAAACATCCTCAAGTGTAGTAAGCACAAGATGGTTTTTAATTATCATCCTTTCCCTTACAACAATATACAACCAATTGTAAATGCGTATAATGGTGGAACTTGGAAAATTTTTACTTTTCCTCAATTAACAACTTTGGTTGTGAAGCATTTTGTCATTTTCATTTGAAATGATTTGCTATGCTTGAAAATTGGAGTCTAAGAGAAACAAGTGATGCTCTCAAGTACATTTATTATTTGGTGTGATAAATAAAGTTTCCACCCTTGAGTCCATTTCTTATTTGTATTATAAATTATAAAGCTTTCTCCCAAGTCCATCTCCTATACAAGAAATTATATTGCAAAAAGTTGGCATATACATCTTTTGATGTGTTTATATGGTGATGGATCAAGAACATAACAATTCATTTTTTACTCTGAGGATTATGCTGTGAAAATGCTTAAAGACTAGTCAACATAAATGTTTGTATGATAATGTGTCAACAATTTAACTACTAATCATCTACTATGAATATTATGTTTTTCAATTGTTGTGAAGATTATGTATCCTTTTCTCAATTGAGTTGTTCCAATCAAAATATTAAATATATTGGAATCCTTTTATGAAACATCTCATGAAATATCAATTGAAAATGTGTTTTTTGCTTTTAGATAAATCATTTCATGGAACTCTTTAGATTAAATTGAAATGAGATATGTAAGAATAAGGGAGCATTAGGAAATACATTGGTCAAGGATCTTAAATAAGTCATCTCTCTAGTTGTAAATTTGGGTGGATTATTGCTTTCAAAGTATTGGGAATGCTTTGCCTACTTTCTAGTTGGTAGTTGCCATTATAGAAGGCTCATCTCTTGATATATATTCTACTCATTCTTAATCAATTATCAAGTTAAGAATTAGTGCATTTATTTAAAGTTAATCTTTTCTTTTCAATTTGTGCAATTTTAGAATTTGTAACTCTACTAGTATTCCTAGAAATATTGAAGTTGTTTAGCATCAATCAATAAATATTCAAATTAAACCATGAAGGGCAACAATGATCAATGCTAGGGTTAAATAATTAATAAGTATACACGTGAATAATGGAAGCACAAGTACTAAAAAACAAATAAGCCCTTGAAGTATACACACGAATACATTGTATACACAAATTAATACAAAGTATATTCATGAATACAATGTATACACATGAAAACACATAAGTTACAAAGTATACAATGGAATACACATAAGTCACAAAGTATACACATAAGTTGTAAAGTATACACTTGAATACACGTAACTCATATCTATTGAACCATGGATTTATAATGCAAATATGGACACCATCAATAAATTTTTTTTGTATTAACCAAATAGCCATGTAGGCATACATCAATATATGTCAATCTAAGTATAAAATGTATACAAAATAGCCACATGGGCTTACGAGAATGCCATATAGGCATACAATTTCAAATATATCCAATACAAAATATGTACAAAAATACCATATAGGTAGACAACAAATGGATCTGGAATCAAAAGTCATTCCTCTCCATTCTCTCAAAATAAAATATTGCCCTTTGCTTTTCGATCGAATGGTGATAGGTTTGTCACTCATTTATTCTGAGGTTGAGGAGTGCTCCTTGTGCTAGTCCTAGGGTTTAGTTCTTGTTCAAGTCTTATCTATTACAATGACAAACACTAGTACAAAAACAACAATATATGACTAAATAAACTACTAAAAATTGCATATAAATGACTAATTTTGGTCACATGACCATTAGTAGTTTATTGCCGGTCATTTATAACGCGACCAAATTTTATGACTAAACTATTTTAGTCATTTATCTAATCATTGATTTGGTCATTGATTTAGTCATTGATTGTTGTTAACTAGTCATTTATTTAGTAATGGTAGTCATTTATTTAGTCATGGTAGTTGTTTATTTATTCATGGTAGTTATTTATTTAGTTATGTTAGTCATTTTATTTAGTCATGGTAGTCATTTATTTAGTCATTGTAGTCATTTTATTTAGTCATGGTAGTCATTTATTTAGTAATTTATTTAGTCATTTATTTAGTCATTTATGAACTAATACTTTCATATGTGAATCAGTGGAAGTTCATTGAAATTATGTTGTGATTGAAAGATATAAAACTTTAATGCTCTTATGTTATACTAGAAAAATTAAACAATTATAAAACTTCAAAAAATTTGCTCAAAAGATTGAAACAACAATGTTGGGAAATAATACACTTGTATATTCAAATTGTATATAAAATATGTTACAAAGAACTCTATATATAGAATTTTGAAGAGAGAATCTTTCTACAGTATGCAAAAAGTTGATTTATTATGCTTTTAAAACTGAAGAAAACTAAAACTAGAGCTAAAAAGCCATTGGTGTGAATGCATGTATTCATTGTTGCACATGGGGTGGGTTGTAAATGCATCTAGAAGGCATTGATTTTGCATGCATTTTCTTCTTGCTCTGTACCTGTCCATATTAAAAAAAGAACTTAAAATTTGTTAATATTTTTGAAAATTTTATGAAACTTTGAAATATGAAAAATAAAGTGGGAGAATATGAAATTTCATAGCAATATAGAAATATATTATGAAAGTATTCAAGAAGAAATGCATATACAGATTGTCAAACTCCACGGTTCATTTATTCATATTTGACTAAAACATAGTATTCAATCTACGCAAAGGTAACCCCATTCATATACAATTTCAACTAAACAATATTAAGGACTAATGTTCAAGTTTGAATCACACAAATAAATATATTCCCAGATCTATCTATAGCAGCAAATGACAATATTCAAATAAATACTTTCAAACTTGTAGGTGCTCATGCCATAAAAAAATTTTCCTTTGTGACTCCTCACAACTGATGAGGGTAATATGAAATCAGAATGCTTACAATCTGAAATAATTTCCATAGAAAAAAGGTTATAAAATATAAACTTATATAATATCCTTGAACATTTACATTAAGAGAATATTAAAAAATAATAATTAATAGAGGCATTTTGGAAATCCCTTTTCAATAAAAACATTTTGTGCATATCCTATAGGTAACAGAGTTCAAAAGGAGGCAAACACCAAAGAAAAAAGTAGAGCTTAAATACTTATAAATTTTATAAGTACAAAGATGCAAGTCGGTTGATTACAATGACAATCAATCCTCTGATAGGCACCCCTATTCATTCTCCCTCTCATCGTTTCTTGTTTGGGGTTTCTTTGTCTTATCCTTCCTAGACAAAAACAAATCAGACCTCTCTTCCAACTATCCCTCCTTCCCTCTATCAACAACCATTTTCTTTTTCTTCTACCTTGAAGCCACGCCTTCACCCAAAATGGGGCGATCCCACACAACAATCAAAAGATTTTTTTTTTCTCTTCCAATGTAACCACCTGTCATAGGAAAATCAAAGAAACAAAATTTTCAAACAAAACAAAAACTTTGATGACCCTACATCAATTTATTAAAATGAAAATTGTGGCCAAGATCCTAAAATGAGCACATTTAGTTTTAACATTACAAAGCACTTTACCCTGGATAGTTTTTCTTGCTTTCCTGCTACTGATTTCATCTCCTCCAAACTCCCTCACTAGTATTGACCTTTCACTTCTCCAATTTAGTGAGTTGCAGTGCAGCTTGAAGATAAGGTTTTGACTAGGGTTTTACAATATGTTTATTAAAATGAAAAATTGCCCGCCTAATTTGCCTACCTTAATTTGCCTTAACGAATTTTAAAATGGAATCTAAAATAAATAAATTATAATACATAAATCTCCCCCCACAATCAATTATTAAATATTATATTATTATATAATATTAAATATAATATAATATAAATATTATATTGTATTATATTATATTATAATATTATATAATATAAAATTAATTACTTTTGAAAATCTTATGATGATTTGATTAATTGTTTTTAAAATAATTGGTCATTCAAATTTAAAGTTCAATACAACTCAATTGAACAAGTAAAGTTCAATACAGTTCAATTGAACTAAAAAATCTAAAAAGTCTAGAAGTAGAGATTTATTTCCTTCCCAACATATTAAAAAGATATAAATCAATAGCTTTTTTACTTCACAATGTTCTATAATTTTTTTGAAATTAGAATGTAGTTTAATTTTAGAATATAAAATGATTTGCATGCAAAAAAATAAAAAGAAAATAGAAAGGTTGCTTTTATATTTAAATACTATATTTTAATTATTTTAAAACTACAATCAGTAATTGTTAAATTATTTAAAAATGAATATGCAATTTAATTTAATTCATTTATATTAATATAATTTGTGGCCTCACCACCTTTGCCCAAAAAAAAAAAATTTATATTATAATTATAATATAATAATTATATTATATTATAATTATAATATAATAAATATATTATATAATATTATAATATAATAATATAATATCATATAATATATATAATATAATATAATATAATATAATATATATTATATAATATTATATTATAATATATTATATTATATTGTATTGTAATATATTATATTATATCGTATTGTAATATAATATATTATTATTATATTATATTATAATACAATCCACTCTATTAATTGAAAATATTTTTTGAATTATCCACTTTAATATCATATTGTTTAATTTTTACTTGTGATAATTTGGTGGTTTTTCATCAATTTAGAAGAAACTTTGGTGTTCATATGATGACACCACAAAACAAAATATTTATTCCGCAAAAAATATTTATTGGTAATTTTATTTGTAATATTTTATTATTAATTATGGTGGGCTACGATTGAAAATAAGGTCTTGACGAAGGTTTTCAAGTATGTTTATTAAAATGAAAATCATGGCAAAGATTTTAATAATGAACACATTTATTTAGTTATTTATTTAGTCATTTATTTAGTCATTTAGTTGTGATTTTACCTGATGACCAAATTAGTCACTTATAAATGACCAAATTAGTCATTTATTTTTCAAATACTACTAGTGTTAGTCACGTGACTAAAAATTTTAGTCATGTGACTAAAATTTGTAGTCACGTAGTCATTTATTTTCCAAATTCTACTAGTGAAATAAAGACATTAATATATAGAAATTACATTATAAAAATGATATATTTAATAAAATAATCACTTACTGCCATTTGATGATCACTCTCGATAAGGGAAATATTCAAATACCCATGTTGAGGCGTGTTGAAGCCTTGTAGAAATCATCCAAAGAGAAATTAAACTACGAATCAATGATGGTTTGTTTTCACTAACTAATATCTATAACAATGAATGTAAATTGAAATTTAGTAATTTTCCTCATACCTCCCTTGTGAGAGCCATTGAGTATTCTATAATAGATGAAACACCGAGCTCCATTTCTCTATGAACATTCGAAGGTGTCTCCGCTTGCAACATCTAAAAAATAAAACAACAAATTATTCAATCACAAAAACTATAATAGTGATCCACATCATGGCTTATAATGTATGAGATAATGAACAAAATTTTGAGTACTTATTAAACTAAATATTTCTTAATATCATTCTTACTATTTTCTCTATCCATAGCTTGTTTGAAAGCACCTATTTTTAGGCTTTTACCCATAGCAACAAGGTGGTGAACCGTTTGATAAAATGCTTTCATAGACATGTACGATAATTGTGGTGGCATAGAGAAGGGAGTGAACTATTTGAAAAAATACCTCAAAGAAATGGGGTCTCATGGCAATGGAATGCCATTATAGAAAAATGTGTCATGGAATTCCATCACCATAAGACCACATTTCTTTGATTATTTTTTTCAAATAGTTCATTGTCTTCTCTATGGTATTATGTTGGGATGGGGTGGATGGTATAGTGTGGTATTGGTTTGAGATAGAGGGAAATCATGACATGAAGAGGGAGGGGGGGTGGTGACATGAACAAGTGGAATAAAAGTTGGAAGGTTCCATGGATTGGTAAATTGAGGATGAGGACCTTGAAAAGAATTTGGAGGAGAATTTTGGCTAAAGGGTTGATTTCTATTCTTCAAGTAGTGAATTGTTTTTAAAAAATCCTTAGAGAAATGTGGTCTCATGGTGATGGAATGGAATTCCATCACCATGAGACCACATTTCTTCAAGGAATTTTTCATACTGCTCATTTCCTTGACTGTGATTTTTCTTACTATTATGCTTTGATATATTTTTTCCAAGCATCCATAGTTTGTTGGAAAACACCTATTTTAGGATTTTAGCCATAGCAACAAGGAATTGAGTAGTTTGATAAAATTATTTGGTACAAATGTATGGAAAATGTGGTAGCATAGAAAAGGTGGTGAGTTGTTTGAAGAAATGGCTTGAAGAAATGTGGTCTCATGGTGATGGAATGGCATTCCATCACCATAAGACCGCATTTCTTTGAGGAATTTTTTCAATCTACTCACTTCCTTTTCTATGCCATTGCTTACTATTATGCTTTGATATATTTTTTCCAAGCATCCATAGTTTGTTGGAAAGCACCCTTTTTAGGATTTTAGCCATAGCAGCAAGGAAATGAACTATTTGATAAAATGTTTTGGTAGAAATGTATGAAAAATGTGGTAGCATAGAAAAGGAGGTGAACTATTTAAAACAATTCCTCAAATAAATTGGGTCTCATGGTGATGGACATCACCATGAGACCACATTTCTTTGAGGCATTTTTTCAAACAAATCATAGCCTTGTCTATACTATTGTTTACTGTCATTCTTTCATACATTTCTTCCAAGCATCCATAGTATAGACAAGGTAGTGAATTGTTTGAAAAGATGCCTCGGTAAAAAGTGGTCTCATGGAATGCCATGACAAGAAAATGCAATTGGAATTTGCTCCTAATTTTTACTTATGCTATGTGAGGTAATTGAATCACTGCTTATGTTGACTTTCTAAACAACTATATTATTGTTGAAATTTTGTCATGTATCAACATCTAGTTATTAGTTATGGAATGTGAAGTAATGGTTTGATTTTGAAAGATGTACAATGCAATGTAATCAACGATATGAATATAAAATACAAAAATATATTAAGTACAATTCATTAGTTAAACTCTTTATTCTATTACCTACATGTAGGTTTGTCTAAATCTATTGGCACTTGGAGGTATTCCCTCAAAACCTCCAATATTAGCCTATTCAATATCCAAAATCACATATTAGAATACCATTGATAAAACAATACTATTAACATGTAATAAATTTATAATTGTGTACTAGTTACATACCTCAATTGTAGATGCAGTGGAGTAATAAGTAGGTGTAGGGATGGTGTATACAGTATCAACACTGTGAACTTGAATTTTTATTAAAATAATAAAACTAAATTAGTTAATCTTGCATTTAAAAATTGATATTTAATAAATTAAATTCAATTAACATGCTAAAATTTAATTGAGTATCGATGCCATTGGCCTCATTCAAAATGTCATCTACCCTCACCATCTCCATAGTTGCAGACATATGCTGTGTAGTAGCCTCCTAAATGTCGGTGGGGTCATATGAGCAAGTCACCCTGCAAAGCCTGACACAAATGGGATTGAAGCCCACTAATCGAAGACTCCCTTGGATGGCACTGTAGTATAGGGTTGGCATGCTAGATGAAACTCTAGGTCAAAGAGCTAATGGTCTGCAAAGTGTCTACCTCGACACTCTCCTTCGTGATGGAATAGATAATGACGTTCTCATGAGGTGGTCTAGTGAGTGGTCATCTCACTTGCTTCCTAGGATTCTGATGTGCACCAGGTCTATCTTGATTCGATCCCTCACCTCTCCCCTGGATGTCCCTCATATCAAAATAATTTGGTATTTTGTTCAAGATGAACTCAGAGTATAGTTTCCTTAGGAAATATTGTGGGACTTTGTAATTTTTACATGGTGGGTGTGATATAATAGGGATTTACTACACATGGGTCTCTTCATTCTCAAGAGATCACAAGGGAACGAGCTACCCTTATACACCTCAAATTAAGCAAGCCAACAAAAATGTAGAAAATTATACTTAAAGTTGTGTTTTAGAGAAAGATGCCTTAGATCCCAAATGAGTAAAACCCTAAGATTTCTTACTTAGATGAGTGAGATCTTGGCCAAAATATAGTAGCATGGTTTCATGATGCCAACACGACACATTGTCATCTAAAAGACATGTTGGAATCCTAAGAAACAAAGGGCTTAAGAGTTCAAGTGGATAGAACTAGGTTTCACTTCTAAGCTCAGGTTTGGAATGTACTAAGTGAAATAAACAAACAAGAAGCCAAAAACTATAACAAACACAAGGGGACTTATATTTAGTTTACCTTTTGTTGGACATTCAATCCTTCACTCTAAGCTCCACTTCGAACCTACAAACAAAATAATAAGGGGGAAAGGTTGGGGTTGTATAGGGGTTTTCCTCAATCAGACCCTTGTTTTAGTGTTCCCACCTACATGGATAGCCAATTTAGAAGGGAGTGTAAATGAAGTAAACAAAGTGTGTGGTGAAAGAAAAATCCGCTCAAGAGTAGAACCCATACCATGAGATAGTAAATGAACAAGTAAGGAAGGAAAGTGAAAGAAAGATTGAGTGTTACCCATGGGTCTAGATCCTCTCCAGAGCACATAGATGCATTATTGAGTGCTTGATTGAGAGATGTTACTGCTGGAGTGACCTCAGTTCGGCATGGCTTCGCTTGTGAGAGTTTTACTATTAAGGATGAAGAGAACTCAAGATTGGAGCAAATAACAAGAGAGCTTGAATGAATGACTTCCAATCCCAAATAGGAGCAAGAAATAGGTTTTTAATGCATGCAACAATGACAAAGAGCTGTTTCATTTGAAACCCAATTGCTAAGACACATGTCAAAAGAGTTAGGATTCTAGATTCCCTATTTCAAACTTTAAAAACCACTTGGACACTAGTGTGCTGCATAGGTGGGTATGTGTAGGATCATCATGGAAAAAGTAGGCCTTTAAGTGGCAATGAAATTTAGAAAAATTAGAGTTAGGCAACTTGACATAAAAATTTGAATAAGTTATCTATATTATTTCAAAAATATGTAAGAATAGAATCTGTAGCAAATTGAATCTAGTTTTTAAACTACTAGTTTTTTTAAAAACAAAAATCTATTTGGTGAAAATTTGAAATTTCAATGTAGTAGTACTTAAATTTAGGGAAAAAATAAGAAGTTGGTGTCTATCTGACCACCCTAACCACAATAAAATGATAATATTTTTTTATAATATTTTAGATATAAGTAGAGGACTCATATTCTGATGTGATGCGTATGCTTTTGTAAATTTTTTCCAAGTAAATAATTCATTATGCATATTTTATTACAACTTAAAAAAAATATTAAAACTCGTATGTCTGACCACCTTAAATTGGTCTAAACTTCATGAAAATAATTTTTTAAATCCTATACTATGCAAAGCATAGAATGTGAAACATGTTTTAGATTCAAAAAATGTGATACTGTTTGAAAGCTATAGATGTTTTTCAATCAACCTATCAATCATGACTTTAGTTGTAATTCAAATAGAAAATGAATAATAATTATTTATTAAATTCAAAGTAAAGCATAATTTATATTGGTGGAAACTTGAGAATCTCCTTTAAAAACCTTTTTTGGTTTCATCAATTTTGGGTTAAAAAAAAGTCATCAGCCACATACCCTACACATACCCATCATATCGCCACTTTTTGGCCCATCATGATCTTGCACATACCCAAGTGTCCAAAGCCTATATTTTTGGGAAATGTGTCATTAGGTTTTTGTTACTCTTCCAAAAGTCTATGTGGAGTCAGAATCGTGAAATTCTAACTCATGGGAATTTTGTCATTAATGCTCTAATGTGTTATAAATGCTAGGAAAAAATGAAAAAATGTGTTATTGCCCCTAGGTGAAATTCTGTGACATTAAATTTTTTCCCCACTTTAGTGGGTTTGATTTTGGAAAAAATTAGCCTCACTAAAGTAGAGAAGAAAAATTTCACCTAAAATTTGAATTTTACTTATTTGCATGCCAAGAAAAAGGGACCATAGAGGCCACCAAAGTCGAGCTAACCGATGTCGAAGGTTCCCCCAACATCCGAGCTCAACAAACAATGAAAAAATGGTCATGAATTTTTTTTCAAGACTTTAACTTGCAAAACTAGATTTTTTGGGTCAGCCATGAAAAATTGGAAGAAGCTACAATGGAGAGAGGAATGATCAATAAAAATTCATCAATTCAGAAGAAAAATATGATCAAAAGGCATCCTTATTCCCCCTATTGAGTTTTCCCCTAGCTTGGTGGGGTAAATTCAAGAGAAACTGGGAAGCCACAAACTCTAGGGAAAAAGGGCCTCGAGGGGCCTATATATACCTAGGTGGGCCCCTAGAAGGGTCATTTTCATTATTCACTGCAAGCAAATTGTTGAATTTTGTGAGAGAAAAATTAGCAAAATGCCTAGTAGGAGGGAGTACGAGGCGTCAAGGTTGGAGAAGCTACATGAGGACATCACTGAGGGTCATGAAGTGGACCAGGTAGGCCTCTAAGCCTCATTTTTTGTGAATTTTATCTTATTTTGAGTAGTTTTCTAGTTAGCAAGGTGAGTTGGTGTCCATTTTCGGTGCTCACATCCAAAAAATGCATTGTCATCCATAGTCTACATTGAGGTCCTGAGTCCATGTTGTTGTCTTGGGGACATGCTAGCATCCTCGAGGAAACCATGGTTATCAAGGACGCATGCACGATGTGCAAACATTTGTGTAGTGTGCAGAGGTCTTGATTAATTTTTTGTTTTCATAATAAAACTCAATTTTTGGACTTAAAGTTTTTCACTTTTTGTAGTACCTAGAGATTTAGAAGCATTAGGGAGGGCAAGCATTCCAACTCATTCATGAGAAGAGGGATTGTCTATCGAATGGCAAGGTCACACATTTGGAGTAGGTTGGTCTCTGGCATGTATTCGCCATGCCAAAGATGAGATATCACAAGAGGATCGCTACAACCCTGATGGAGCAGTGGGATACCACCACATCATCTTTCAAGCTACCTTGTGGGGAGATGGCCATCACGCTAGAGGATGTCTATCATATCCTTAGACTACCCATCCACAAATGGTGGGTGGCCCTGGATGATACCCAATCAATATGGGAGTGGAGGGAGGGCGTCCTCTATTGATTAAGGAGGACAAATGATGATGATGGCATGAGCCACATATATACGCACTAGTATGACTAGGCAAGGACCACTGCATAGTTGCTACACTAGGTTATGGTCATGAACATTGAATTCTAGATTACGATTGATGAGTGAGGCTCGCACTTGCATGGGGGCCTCATCCATGTGATCAGAGAGATGGTCAAGCACTGGACAAATTTTTCTAGGGGCACAACATGTTGGTGCATCTATACTAGGAGTTAGGCCGATACGTTCACTATGAGTACCATAGCCCTATTGTGTGCACAGTTTGGCAAGTGTGGACCTTCGCCCACCTCATGTTCACCTGACTAGTCGATTTTCCCTAACGATGACCATATCACATTCCCACAGCCCATTGGTACAATATGATAGGCTAGTGGAGATTCAACAATCTACAATTTTGGCAGCTATAGTTTGATATTGTTGTTGCGGATGACATTCGGTGGAGACCCTATCAATTTTTTCAATGGGTGGATGATGGAAGGTACTTGAGGAACCTAAGAAGAGACATTTTTTTTTTTTGATAGGCCATCACAATTATATCATAGTAACTTACTATTGGAGTTGGGTCATTTGACAACATGGCCATCCTTAGACTATTCCATTGAATGTTCCCACCTATACTAGGGCCTAAAGGAGTGCAGTGAGGGCTAGGGATCACCCTCGCCCCTCCATTAATGATATTGTCCCCTCTGATGATGATGAGTCTGATCATGATCTTCCACCAATAGTAGTGATATATAATGTCAGGGTAGCTACTGATTTTGCATGGTGGTGGGAGAGGTACCTTCTTTCTCTTGTGTTTGGTGAGGGTGCCTCGAGAGGGGACGTTGGTCCATAGGAGAATTTTCCTCCCCATCCCCCGTAGGATAGATGGTGAGGACACCAATAGGATGATAAGGAGGAGAGGGCATAGGAGGAGGAGGTGAAACCTTAGAGACCGATGTGGTAGAGGAGATTGCACCCCTAGTAGCTACCCCTGTCTCTTTGGCACCACTAGCTCCTATTGTTCTAGCAACAATGACCTTGGTGTCACTAGGCATGTCTACTGATACTGGTGGTGTGGGTCCTAGTGTTGCTCCTCACCCTGACCCTACATGGTAGCTAGGGGATCCAGGTATACATAGTACATTGTTTATGTTTTTATGCTTTTGATTTTTCTATTTATGATATATATATATATATATATATACATGCCATGCGATATGGATTCCTCTTTCTTTCTCTGTGGTTGCAGAGGACGCACAGGGATGGACTAGATTGATGGATCAATGTATTTTAGAGGTTTCCCCTAATGTGCAGATCTAGGGGATAGTTCTTGAGGCTTTCTAGCTAGTATTTTTGGGATGACATGCCCCCACTTTTGAGCCGGTAGCATGCCTAAGGACCACCTATGAGGAGCGGGGTGTAGAGATAGTCCAAGTGACTATGGAGCTGATTACCATTCAGGGATAGCATGAACAACTATTGAGAGAGTTGTGGATGGTTCTTGATGGGCAAGATGCGACAGTGAGGAGGGCCGACACCACTGAGTAGGTGCGTGATGCTCTCTAGAGTCATCTCAATGACCTCAATGCATAGTTGATAGCTATGATCCTAGTAGATACCCAACAATTGTGAGATGAGCTAAGGTAGGCGAAGTTGAATATATCCTCATTTCATGGAGAGATTAGAGGTATACATGCAACTTTGTCTGTATCATGCTCACACTAATCTCACTCCATGACCATAGTACAACCTCTCTTAAGGGTACTAGAGCAGTAGCCAACACTAGAGTTATAGGGTTAGAAGTAGATATCTAACAATTAAATGCAGATTTGATCAATAAAACCAAGAAATAAATAAGCAAAAAATTATATTAGAAACAAGACAACACAAAGAATTTAACATGGTTCACTGAATTCGGGCTACATCCACAAAACCATAGCCACCCAATGATTTTATTATCTAGTGTAAAACTTATTACAATCTCATGAATAATTTCCTTTTCTACATACTGTAACCCCCATCCCAACCCCTTATAACAAGCCTTTTAGAAGCTTCCATAAATTAGGGTTTTACAAAGTCATTTTTATTCTTTTTTGATGATTTTTCCTTTTTGCTGACGATGTAGATCAGTCACCACATACCAACTTTGAGGGCTTTAGGATCCATACACCACAGTGATAGAGGCTCATGATTTTTTACATCATTTTTTTAGTGAGATACATACACATACATTTATACTTGAAGATATTTTGTAGACATATATTCAACAACCACTAATCTTTTATAATAGTTTCCTAATACATATACATGATATTTGATACATTCATGTGTGTGTGTATATATATATATATATGGATATATCAATTATGATATCATGGCATTGTCTATTTGGATGTGTGTGCTCTTACTTTCATGTATGTTTATGCTATGGATGTTATATGATTATATGGATGTACTCTTACATCAGATGCTAACATGATTTAATAAAAAAAAATGGTTGTATATTAATTAAATACAATGATGATCCAATTTCCTTAGAAGTTGTAATGTGATGCAGGGACACATGGTGTAGCAAAATACATGTTTGTATCTCATACACACACATAGTAATATCATAACACAAATTTTTTTCATAATGTGTTAATGAACAATGTCAATATATGTAGTTCTACTACCCTTTCATAGAGAGAACACCACACAAATGACACATGGAAAACTATGCATAGTATTGACGAAAATGCATCACATTAATTAGCTCTTTTAGAGGCATCCCATCCATAGAGGATAATCCATAGGCACCTGAACCATACACAAAGATCAAAATGTAAGGGCCTAACTAGTTAGGACTTGTAGACATCCAAATTTGGACACTTAATTTATCCAAATTTATCACTTTTCATCTAAACATCCTCTTATCCAAGTTAATTAAGTAATATTACTATTATTTAATTAATACCCTTAATTCTGCCAAATCCCTAAGGTATTTAATTAATAATTAAATACTTTACTCTCCTTAATCCCCCTTTCCATCAAATGAATTAAATAAATATTACATTTATTTAATTTCTCACATGTCATTTTCATCTAATCCTAATCCATCTCCTGATATCTTCATTAGGGATGTGCACATGCCTAATCCTTGATTAGGATGTGTCACATCCTCCACTTTTGCAAGTTGGCTTCTAATCCTCATTTATCTTCTAATTACTGATTAATTAAGCCTAATCAGTACCTTGGTCAACTCTTCCCATCCCCTAAGGAATTTTTAATTCCTTTTTATTCTTCCAAGAATCCCCTTTTCCTATGCATCTTCCAGAACCTTTGACTTGTCACATCATGTCACATGTGACAAACTCCCACCTTTTGGGAATATTGTCTTATCCACCAGATTCTTTCAATCATTATGAATTTAAAATTCACTTTTATTCACCCAAGATTCTTCCCATCTCCTAATGTACTTGCAAGGTACTTGTACTTCCTCCATATCATGTACTTCTCTTCCACCTCACTTACACCTCATCTCCCCTTAGCCACTTCACCATCCACATGTCAAGATGTGAGGGCTTGTGGGTTCTCAACCCACCATAGCCCTTCATCTTGACCTTGTTGGATGCATCTCAATCGTTGAATTCTCTAGAGAATTCAAATTCTCCTATAAATACCCCCTCCTTAAGGGCATTTTCAACACTTTTGATTTTCATAACCACATGCTGCCAATTTGCATTCTCAATCATCCACTATCATCTAGCTATCCATTCAAATCATTTTGCATAAGTTGATCTTTCATTTAGTCACTCAAGAAGCCATCTAAGGAGCACATAAAATCATCCCAAGCAAGGGCCAATCAAGGAGTCGTGAACAACAAGGAAGGTGAAATCATTTGTATCTTGTTTTATCCATTTTCCTTTTTGTTTCATCACTCTTTAGGCTAATCTTGAAGTGTCCTTAGTCTTTTATTACTTGTATTTTTAAGTTATTTTACACATTAGAGTAGGGTAAAACATTAAGGTACACATTTCTGGCATGCCCAGTGGGACACACAAATGGGTTCTTGCATTTAACCTTCTTTTTTGCTAAGAATTTTGCAAGAAAAGGCCACAAAAAGGTGGAAGCGCCCTCTGCATTACCGTAGAAAGGTGGCAGCGCCCTCTGCTTTATTACAGAAAGGCGACAGTGCCCTCTGCTTTACCGCAGAAAGGCGACAGCGCCCTCTTGTCCACTGCAGAAAGGCGGCAACACCCTATGTATGTCAATTTCATGTTCTAATAGTTTGTTGTAGTTAGGTGTGTACTTAGAAGGTTTTTCTAACACTTTCTTGCAATGGAGCATACAACTTTCCCTTTTAAAAGGTTTCCTGCAGAGGGGTGGATACGCTCTTTTATTTTGAAAGACTCTTTTCCTCTAACCTCTTACTATAGAAAGGTGGCAGCGCCCTCTTGTGCACTACAAAAAGGTGGTAGCACCCTCTTGTGCACCATAGAAAGGTGGCAACGCCCTCTTGTCCACTATAGAAAGGTGATAGTGCCCTCTACTTTACTGCAGAAAGGCGGCAGCGCCCCTATTTTGTTGCAGAAAGGCGACAGCGCCCCAAAACAACACAGTTTGGAAGGTAAAAGTCATTTTGGCTTTGTTTTTGCTCTCGTTTTTGGCTATTGTCAAGTAATAACCCTCTAACATTATTTTGGCAAGGATATTGGTGTTTTTTGCTAATGTTTTGCAGCGTATTAGGGTGTGATTGACCAAGAACGAAGGGAAAGACAGCTAACATTTGTTTGCAGGGCTATCTATTTGATCAGATCTACAAAAAATTATCCTTGTTGTTTTGGAACATAGTCTAATTAGGGGGAATAAACTTCATTGCTTGTTGTGATTGTTTATTCTTGTGTTACCCAAGGGGCATTAATTTGTTTTCACTTTCTCCTTGCACTTCGTGTGAGCCTGGGGAGTAGTTGGAAGTGGTTAGTGTCTTCTTTTTAGTGGGACCTACTTGGGGATTTCATCACCCCAAGAGATGATTCCAACCATGTGTACCGCGTAGGGTATATAAAGGGGGGAAAACGAAAGTTGTATCCCAATCTAGTCACATCGTAATTGGCGGAGCATCGAAGCTAGGGTGATACCTAGATAGATGTGAAGAGTTGGTCTGAGCCTTTTAGTATCTCGTTGGGGTTCCTGACTCATGCTTGTGACGGGCTGGTGTTCACGGTTGTGCCTCATGTACTAAGAGTATATCAAGGACTCCCTAGAAGCCTTGTGCATCCTAGATTAAGACCTTGCCTGACCATACCCTTAAACAGTAATCATAGGATTGTGCTTGCTTGAAGTGTCTTCTTGTGAAAAACTTGTGAAATCTTTGATACTTTGGCCTTACTTTATCATTTTGCGTCCTTGTCATAGCCATTGCCATCAAAACCAAACTTTTTCTTACTGCAGAAAGGTGACAACGCCCCTATTTTGTTGTAGAAAGGTAGCAGCGCCCCTGATTTTGCTGCAAAAAGGTAGCAGCGCCCCTGTTTTACTACAGAAAGGTGGCAACGCCCCTATTTTGCTATAGAAAGGTGGCAACGCCCCTGATTTTTGTTGCAGAGGGGCGGATTGCCCTCGTGAGCACCTAAAATTGTTCCATTTGGATCCGTTTAGCCTCTAAACCATCATTTAATCATTCCCAACCATTACCTCCTCATCCTAAGCCTCCATTTTGTCACCCTAAGCCTCCTGAAACCTCCATTTGATCAATTTAAACCTCCATCTTATCATTCCAAACCTTTGTGTAACCATTATAAATCCCCACTCACTCTTCGCAATCATCTCCAATCCACCCATTCATTCTAATTTCCTCATATTTCATTCAAAAGTCCATATCCTCACCTAACGAATGTCATAATTTTTACCATTTACATCACCAAACACCACTCATAATCAATGCATAAAGGTGGCAACGCCCCTAATTTTGCTGACTACGCCCCTGATTTTGCTGCAGAAAGCTGACTACACCCCTGATTTGCTGTAGAAAGTTGACTATGCCCCTGATTTACTGCAGAATGCCGACTACGCCCCTTTAACTTCCCAGGGCCATCATTTACAAACCGTACATCAAATCAACTTCGTTCAAAAACCAAAATTACTCAATTTTTCAAGCTCTATCCAGTGGTACCTTCCATTTCCTCCTATCAAGAATTTGACCATCCCAGGGCAGCCACGCCCTGCATTGCGGGGTGGACACGCCCCTAACTTTCTGGGGCCATCATTTACAAACCGTATGTCGAATCAACTTCATCCAAAAACCAAAATTGCTCAATTTTTTGATCTCTATCTAGTGGTACCTTTTGTTTCTTTCTATCTAATCAAACCAATCCATTCCTCTAATCAGATACATACAATCATCTTCATCTAATCATAATTATCCAATCAACATCATCTAATCATTTGATCCTATCCAATCAAACTGATCTAACTATACTTTAATCAAATTCATCAAATCATCTACTCGATCCAATCATCTGTCTACCGAATCCCATCAAAATCAAAAGCAATCCCATCCAATCATCCTAATCTGAGCTTTTGTCCAATCCTGATCTGAGCTTGACCAAA
Source organism: Sequoia sempervirens (assembly GCA_007258455.2). Taxonomy (NCBI): domain Eukaryota; kingdom Viridiplantae; phylum Streptophyta; class Pinopsida; order Cupressales; family Cupressaceae; genus Sequoia; species Sequoia sempervirens. The sequence continues at coordinate 17,621 of VDFB02020403.1, read as the reverse complement.
ATCCCAATTTGAACTTTAATCTGTTCCCATCCAAAATATTTTATCCATCCTCTTTATCCTGCCATCATCATGAATCCTCATCCTCCATCAATACTGGTCAAGGGAAACCCTAATTACGTCGACATTGATAATGAAAGTCTTGTTGATCAAGAGGTATATGATATAGATCCCCTTGACACTATCATATCTAGTAAGCTTTCTCCAGCCACTTTCCAAAATCCAATTACTCCTATGAGCTATCCCGTTATGTCTTCATCCATGCCTAATCATGCTCCTTATGCCACCTTTGACAATGGATATCTAGTATCTTCTTCATCCCCATATTTGTCATGTCCTTCATCTACATCATCCTCTTATACAACATCTACATCCTCTTATCCTAATTTTCCATCCCAATACTCCTATTACAATTCCCCATCCATGTCCCCCTATCGTAATCCTCTTTCCCAATCCTCCCATACTAATCCTACATCCACACCCTTTTACCTTAATCTTACATGCACATATCCTCATCCTAATCCACCATCCCAATACTCTTATTATAATCCATCCCCCACATCTTCTTTTCCCACTACACCACCTATATCCTCTTGTCCTAATCCACAATCCATGTCCCCCTATCTTAATTCACCACTCCAATATCCTTACCTTAACCCTCCATCCGATCTTAGTCCTCCATCTACTCCTAGTCCTCCATCCAATCCCATTCATCCATCTACTCCTAGTCCTTCATCCAATCCTAATCCCCCATCTACTCATGGTCCTACATTCAATCCCATTCCTCCATCTAACCCTAGTCCACCAATCCATAATCCCTCATCCATTTCTACCACCCTAGCCAAGCCAACCATATGCAAGTCTCTCATTTCAGAATTTCTCCAAGGACCTTACACAGCTAGCTTTCATCCCTAAATCCACATCTTGAAGCTCTTGAACCACATCTAGATCCATCATCCACTGGCCACTAGTGATGAGACCCTTCTCCATACCTCACACCTATTATTGATGTTACCAACTTCTAGTATTGCTCAAGCCATTGAAACCATTGAACCCACTAAATCCATTGAACCCCCACCTCCTACTCCAAGAACCATCGAATCCATCGAAGACACCCAATTCCAATCCACTCCCTCTACTCCTAGATCCACCCAAATCCAATCCACTCCTCCCACTCCTAGTAGCACCAAAACCCATTCCAATGAACCTCATGAATCTTTCATCCCTCCATCTTCCCCACTTGAAGAGTCCCAACAAGACTCCATTACCATGCCTCCCACACATGATGAATCACGCCAAGAGTCTAATCCAAAGCATGCCAACATATGTCCTTCTCCAGATCAAGATCCTACCATCCCATCTAGTCCACCTCAAGATCACAGTCCCCCATCCATTCCATCCCATGATCCCCTTGTCATTCAAGCATCCATTGCTCCAACTCCATCTCCATTGCACGATCCCACTACCACAAATCCAAATCCTATCATATCCCCTAATCCCTCTCTTGATATGACACCATCTCCCTCTCATGATCCCTCATCATCGCCTAAAAATGCTACCCCACACCACTTGCATATCCCCTTGGTCCTATCACATTCCTCCATGGTGGTCTCCTTGCAGAAGAAAAACAAAGCATATACACCAACCCTCCTCTTCCACCTAATAATGAACTCGCATCATTCTTCCAGAATAACAAAAATCCTGTCCTAGATCGAATACTCAAGAGAATGAACTATCAAGGAAAAGGTTTAGGCCTTCATGAGCAAGGTATTATAGAGCCCATCCAAGCTAAAGAACATTTGTATTTGCAAGGTCTTGGATGTACTACTCATGACTCGCAATCTAAAAATGTTGGTACAACCTCTAGACATCCTCAACGAGCCTTTTCCAAAAGAAATGTCAGCTCTTCCCATCACTCCACTAGACCATATGCTGCCATCCCTCCTCCTCTATCATATTGCCTCAAAACAACTATCCATATTCCTCCTTCATCTGCTCCATCCATTTTGGGTCCTTACATCCCTCCACCCACCATCTCCCACCCTTCATCTACTCCATCCATCTTGGGTTCTTATGTCCCTCCACCCACTATGACTACTTTCGGTCCATATATCCCAAGATCACCTTCTCAGCCTTTCATCCATCCAACACCTATCCATCTCATCCATCATAAACATCCCTCTCACATACCCCATGGTCAGGATCAACAAAGGCACATACCTAAACATCCTCCATCTACACATAATCCCCATACTCCTACCTCCATCACTCCACATCATCCATCTCCTCGCACCCATCCCATTGCTACTAAAAGAACTTTGGTTGTTAAAGAAAAAATGCATCAATCTAAACATACACATGAATTAAAAGCTTCCCATGTCCCCTCTAAAAGAAATGTTAAAGTAAAGCAAAATCAAATCCAAAATCCAAATCAAATCTGTAGGCCGCAAAGGCCCACCAAAACAAACATCAAAACGATGTGGATCCCAAAGAAAACAAATGAAGCCTCCATAAGAACATCCAAAGTCACTAATCCAAAAGCTAATCATACACCCCTTTCATCTCCTAAGTCTGTTTTGGGTCCTTATGTCCCGAAATTCACCATTCCATCTCCTCCATTATCCCCACATTCTCCATCCCTTAATCCTATTATCTTTTCACATCCACCACCACATGTGCCAATGTTGGTCCTGAACACATCTCCCCATCACATATCCACCTCATCATTCCATCCATATCCTTTGCAACATCCCATCCATTATCCCATGTATCTCCCCTCTCAAATCCCTCTAGTTCATCCTCTTGCATAATCCATTTATCCTAATAAGGTTGTACCAACATCCAATAGTTGGTTCGAACATGGGCTCTTAACACCTTGATCTTTATCACATGTCTTCTAAATCTACTTATCCACTCCCTTATCCTTACCCATCTCCTTCTACATGACATCCAAAAAGTCACATATCCAAAAAGTCAAAAAAAGTCAAAAAGTCAAAAAAATAGTAAAGAGAAATAATACATCCAATGGTGAAAACTTGGGAAACAAGTGCCTTGGATAACTACCATGATGAAAACCTAGAAAATAGGCGTCATGCATACATTCCCATCTACACTTGGGGGAAACTTTCTGATATGCATTACCTCCATCCCCTATGCTTCTAGCTACACACCCATCTTCCTATTATCCATCCTCTTCATGAATCCCCCCCATCCCACCTATCTTCTGCATCCTACCATCATATCCCATTTATCTCCCATCCCTCCATCCTTCTTGTGATCTTGATCAAAATAGGGGCACCTATCTATACATGTTTTAGACACCTATTGGCATACATTCCCTTCATCCATGCTCTATCATATTCCTTAGTCACCCATCCTATCCTCATCTAGTTATCTCCTTTATCTTCCCATCCACTTGTCTTCTATCCCTCATGCCTCCTCATATATGACATATCTAGAATGGGGGCATCTACTTCCTTTGTGACATAGTCCTTGGAGACATCATCTATCATGACATCCCTTCATCTCCCTATCCACCTATCATAGCATCCCTTCCATCTCCCCATTCGTATCTTCGTATCCATCTATCCTAGCATCCCTTTCATCTCCCAATCCTTCTGTCCCTATCCACCTATCATAGCATCCCTTCCATCTCCCCATCTATATCTTCATATCCATCTATCCTAGCATCCCTTTCATCTCCCAATCCTTCTGTCCCTATCCACCTATCATAGCATCCCTTCCATCTCCCCATCTGTATCTTCGTATCCATCTATCCTAGCATCCCTTTCATCTCTGAATCCTTCTGTCCCTATCCATCTATCACAATATCCTTTCCATCTCCCCATTCATATCTTTGTATCCATCTATCCAAGCATCCCTTTCATCTCCCAATCCTTCTGCCCCTATCCATCTATCACAACATCCCTTCATCTCCCTATTCGTCTATCCTAGCATCCCTTTCATCCCCCATCCTTCTCTCCCTATTCATTTGTCTCTCTCTTCATCCCATCTCATAATCCCTTGCCATTGGTATATGGCTATAGGCCTCCCACCATGCAACCTAATGCCATTTATCTCATTGTCATCACCCCTGCTTCTCTTGCACATCTTTCCAATCCCCTATCACTTTTCATCACTCATCTATCTATCATATCATCATCCCAAGTCATTTTAATGCTTTGATAACTATCCCATCCCTGAGCTTTATGTGATCGTCATCATCCTATCCAATCCAATAGGTCTATCCTATCTTGTCGTATTAGTCCCATCTTTTTACCCACTTATCCTATCATCATCCATCATCCTTTATCCATTGTTTTCCTTTGGTCTTGTCGAACTACCTTGCCCCTACGCTTTCACGTAGGAAAGGTCAATCATTTGATCCACCCCCGGGGTTCCATCATCGATCTTCATTGTCCACTTTGCCCTTCTATCATCTATCATCAGTCTTTCTCCTTTTGTCCATCCTATCTTTACTATCCATCATGGTCTCCATGGTCAGTCAACAACCTTTTACCGAACTACGAGGGATCTGCGCTTTCACATAGGCAAGGCTAATCTTTGATAGGCCCCCGAGCCCCTAGGTATTTAGGGTGTGTCAGTCCCATGTCTTGTCTTCCTTGTGTCATGCTATCAAGCTATGCCCTTATCTAGCTAGTTCTTCACAAACGAGATCCACTTGTATCATGAGATCCAATCAATTTTCAACATCCCACGTCATAACAATCTTTTTGTTTCGTATCCATCATCTTTGGTCTCAACAAAATGCATCCTTCCTAACAGACCTCATCAATCCCATCCATCCCCTTGATCCTATGGCAATGGACGTTTGAAATTGATTGTGATATTTTGATACTTTTGGATTTTGTTTATCATTTGAGCTCCCTATCATCACTTGTCAAGGCTGCCATGATCCATCATATTATGGTGTGTTTTGATAGGTCAACATAGGGGCATATCTTGCTCTTTTGTTTGATTGTGTCTTCTTGGTTGTCCCACGTAGTACCCACCAAGATCCCCGAGGTCTTGTGTTATGCTGGGGCATCCTTTTGTGCTTGTGGTTATCTCAATACCTGGATCGACCAAGGTCTTCGCGACTTTGGGGTGTTGCGATAGCCTTCTTGTCTGTTGTGTTTATTTTATGCATTGGACACTAATCCGCCTTGGTTCCACATATCCTGGCCCTTGGTGTCTTATGCTATAGCAAAAATCAGTGCTCCAAAGATGGAAAATTGCATTTCATTTTCCATTTCATCATCTTGCATGTATCCCCCATCCATTCATCCTTTTTCACAATCCTACCCATTCCTCCCTCTTTTTTCCTATCTCTTCATCCTTTCTCTTACCTCTTGCATTCTTCTTTCCTTGCCCCCCCCGTCAGGTTGGCTTCACCCACTGTCGGGGTAGCTCTGCCCTATGACCGGATGCTCCTACACTGGGCGGCCCTGCTCGGCTGCAGTGAGGCGGCTCTGCCCTTGGCCGAGGCAGCTCTGCCCTGGTGTAGCGGGGCGGCTCCACCCCTGGCGCAGTGGGATAGCTTCG
>VDFB02020403.1:0-11980 GCA_007258455.2 Sequoia sempervirens | reverse complement strand
TTGTTTGTTTTTGTTACCTTTCTATTTTATTTTGCATACTTTTTGTTTCATTCAATTCATTGCTTAATTTCATTCATCTTGTGAATTGATTAAAATCAAAATTGCATCTACAACATTGTTGCATAGTCTAGAATCTGAAATTTGCATCATGGATATGTGCTTTAACAAGCTTTAGATGTCATTAAAGTCCCTAGTGGATGTTTCAAGTTGTGCCTTTGGATAACCCTAATGAAATTGAATTCACTCATGCTCACTCAACTCCTAATGCATGTCCTCCTTGTGATGTTGGCATCATCAGAGAAGATGATGACAACATGAATATGTTCCTAAACAATTTTCTTGACAACTTAGAAGCTAATGCATCATTTTACCCATCCATAGTACAACCAAATCCTCCTACAATACCACCTCTTGAGATGTTTGGTTACTTACATCCTAAAACAAAAGTTGAACCTAAGTTCCCTAGAACAGGTGAGCCTAGTTCCTCTAGACAATCAAACACAACCATTCTATGATAACAAAGTAACAAACACTCCCACCAATCTTGAATAAATATATGGAAAAGGATTCACAATATTGAGTAAACAAGGATGTGATACAAATAAACATGAGATCCATCAAATCCTAGAACAAACACTAATTAATGAAAGAACATAGGGGTTAGGATATTAGGATCCCTCTCATAATAGAAAGCCTCCTAGAGAATATCTAAGGCTTCAAAGTGATAGTACGGTGATCTTTGAGTCCCCTCCCAATATGAATATCCTTCTTCCTAAAGAACAACCAATGACTTGTAACAATGACAAGGATGACAGGACCACCTTAGGTCCCCCTCCTCCGCATTCAATTCAAGAAATTGCTGAATTTAGCAAATGAAAAAGGCCTTACAAGTTACAAAAAATAAATTTTCCTTTTCCACCACTTGAAAGTGAAAGGAAACTACAATTTATTTTGAACAAAGAACTAATAACATTTCCACCAATGAAAAATAGACTAGTTCTATATATCCTAAAGATACAAAAGTCCCACATTGTTGATACCACAAAACTCCCAAACATAGTACAAATGAGTTTTGTGCATTCTAGTTAGTATTGAAAAACTTTCACATTCGATGGAAATGATTTCCATCGAGTGATTGCATAGCTTAAACTACTCTACCTCTTTTTCATGTAATAGTTGTAGAACATTCTATTATCACTATTACATGACCTTTCCCATCACCTACCTTGGCTCATTATTTCCTCCCACTTAGTGGAAGAAAGAATTTGATAGCCTTATCTTAGTAATGCATTTTTCATTGTCCCTTAGGTTCATTATTCACCTTTCACTTATACAAACTGAGATTGGGAGGTGGATGACTTGCTCATGGGTTGACTCACATTTTCCCTACTAGTCTTTTGCATTATTTCTTTCTTTTTCATTTTATTTTTTGTGATTGTATGCACATAATGTGATCCCATGTGATGTTTTTTTTATGGTCTCTATCTCTTAGTTACATTCCTCTATTTGTACCTTCATTCTTCTCTATGTCATGCATCTCTTTTACTTTTTATCTTTATCTTTTTTATGTCTTTTGTTTTCCTTTTGGGTATGAGACAAGACATCAAGAAATTCATGTCTCTTCCATGTTGACCCAAAAGGATTTTCTTTTTCCTTTTCATTTTCCTTTTCTTTATATCTTTCTCATTTGTCTTGTGTTTTACTTTTTGGGATGACGCAAGGTATCGAGACACCCTATGTCTCTTCCATGTTCACCTAAAAGGTTTTTCTCTATTTTCACTCTCTTTGTGTCATTCTTCTAGTTCTATGTGTATTTGGGGAATGATGATAGTTCCAAGCTCTCTAAAACCATTCCAAAAAAGAACATACTAACCCCAAATCCATACATCCCTTGGGCAGGTGCAAAAATCTATGGGGCCAATTTGTGGCCAAATTTTTAAAAAAGTTCTAATAGCTCATAACGCTAGCATGTTATAATGCACTCGCATTATGGCCTAGTTCTTTGAGCTTAGGTCAGGCCACACCAAGCCATAATGTGAGCATATTATAATCCACTCGTATTATAACACACTCACATTATGAGAAATTAAAAGAAAAAAAAAGGAAATCAAGCTCATTTTCTTTTTGACTATCTTTTTTCTTCACACGCCCAAAATCCCTTCTTTTGCATGTTCGCATTCTAGGAGGAGTGAATATTACAATTTTTTCATCAAATTGTTGGTATTTTTTTTCCAAGATGCTACCATGTCAATAGGGAGGTCGAGGAGGTAAGGATTGTTTGTTTTTTATTGTGAATTTGTTAGTTTTAGGTAATTTTTTATATTTATTTGTTTAATTTGTAGGAGATGATATTGAACCTACAAACCCTCTTCAAAACCCTCCTAAAAATCCTCAACAAGAGAAACAACAACAAGAACAAAATCCTCAACAAGCATAGCAACAACATCAAAAAAATTATCAAGTTCAACAACCACAACAACAATCTCCTCCACCAATCCCTCAACATCCTTTTGGAACTCAACAAAATTTAATGATTGAAATTGAAAACAATAAAAAATAAATTGAGTTAACCATGACGTTGAACAATCCAAACGGTTCAACCATGGAAAGAAAAAAACTTGCAAATTAACTAAAAGAATTATTAAAACATGTAGATTCAATCAACAAAAAATTAACTAGTTGGCAAGATAGGAGGCAAGCGGCTAGGAATTTCTACAGAGATAAATTATCATATAAAGATGTAAAAGAACTAAAAATTACAAAAAAGAGATTTGTGCTCATTATTCATTAACCCACACACAAATGCACATATTATCCTCAATGTGAAGAGGTTTCCTATCCATTGGTTCCACCACCAAAAAATTAGAATGTTTTTTTGGGATAGGTGGTACATGCTTTTTTATTACCCACAGTAATGTTGCAGAATTCAACTAGGGGAAAATTCCATTTTTTGCATTTTTTCCTAGCATTTATGAAACATTAGAGCTTTAATGAAAAAAAATTCCCATGATTTGTAATTTCACAATTTTGACTCCATGCGGACTTGTGGCAAAGCAACAAAATTCTGATGACACATTTCTCAAAAATCCAAGCTTTGGATGCTTGCATGGCACAATAGCATCTTGGTAGTTTTCCAAGTTTGAAACAGTGAATCTAGAATCTTGACTCTTTTGACACATGTCCTAGCAGTTAGGTTTCAGATGAAATGGATCTTTGCCACCCTTGCATGCATTAAAAACCCATTTCTTTCTCCCATTTGGGGTTGGAAGTCATTCATTCAAGCTCTCTTGTTATTTGCTCTATTCTTGAGTTCTCTTCATCCTGGATAGAAGTACTCTCACAAGCAAAGCCATCTCGGACTGAGGTCCCTCTAGTAGCACCATCTCTCAAGAAAGCACTCAACTGTGCATCTGTGTGCTCTAGAGAGGGTCTAGGCCCATGGGTAACACTCTCTCTTTCTTTCACTTTCCCTCCTTTTTTGTTCATTTACTATCTCATGGTGCGAGTTATACTCCTAAGTGAGTTTTTATTTTACCACATGCTTTGTTTACTTCATTTACAATCCTTTCCAACTTGGTTGTCTATGGAAGTGGGAACACCAAAATGGGGGTCTGACTGAGGCAAACCCCTATACAACCACAACCTTTCCCCCTTTTTCTTCTATGTATAGGTTTCAAGTGGAGCTTGGATTAAAGGGTTGAATGTCCATCAAAAGGTAAGCTCTCTCCTCCTAGTCCCCTTGTGTATTTTATATTTTTAGCTTCCTATTCATTTATTTCACTTAGTACATTCCAAACCTAAGCTTAGAAGTGAAACCTGGTTCAGTCCGCTTGAACTTTTGAGCCCTTTGTTGTTGAGGACATCAACACATCTTTTACACAATAGCGCACCGACTAGCATCCTAAAATGGAGCTGCTACCTTTTGGCCAAGAGCTTGCTCATCTGAGGTAGAAATCTTGGGTTTTACTCTTTCAAGATCTAAGAAAATTTTCTCTAGAACACAACTCGAAGTATAATTTTCAACATTTTTGTTAGCTTACTTAATTTGATGTGTATAAGAGTAGTTCACTCCCTAGTGATATCTTGAGTAGGAAGAGACTTGTGTGCGGAAAATCCCTCTTATATCACATTTTGGTGAACCCAACGTGAATGCATCAGATCTATTTTTGTGATGTTACATGCTTATGACACCCCGTTTTCTGACGAATATTTTGATATTTGGAAGATGCTCTAGATGATTTCTTAGAAGCACTCTCCCCTATCTGTAAATCTTTTGAGCAAACTCTCCCCTCACAAATCGATGAGTCTATAAATGTGGTTGTGGTCTATGTGGCTCTTCCAAGCCCTCAAAAAACTACCATCTATGTCACCATGACTGAACCATCCCCTATGGAGAACTATTCTTTCTATGGTATTTCATGTCATAGTGATTCGTTGGACTTATATTCAAGGTTTGTGAAAGCTACGGACTCTACTTCCTATAATGCTGTTGGAAATACATACAATACAAGGAGAAATAAACAAAACTTAGATGAACAACCTTTTGTTCCTACATCACAACCCACTCAAGTTCCCACTTCTTTACCACCTTCTCAACCAAGCCTTCCTTCAGCACCTAAGCCTGCAATCAAAGCACCAGGTGATTACAATCTTGTTGAGAAACTTCATATTACTTTGGCTAAGATCTCACTTTGGTACTTGCTTCAAACCACTCTAGTTTATGAAGAGATGTTGTAGGAAGCCTTGCAAAATATTTTCTTGCCTTCCTAGGCTAGGCCTACAGATGTTAATGTGTTGTTGGCTCACATTCAAGTTGATTCATTGAATATTATGTTCCATCTACAAGAACTCCCACCTCCGGATGTGCAGAAGCAAGTGAATCCCTTGATGATTATAATTAATGTTAATAATATCGGTATTAGGAGTACTCTCATTGACACTGGTTTAGCTCTCAAAGTTTTTGGTATGGACTTATTTCCTAAAATTAAAGTTGATTCATCTTCTTTAGCAACCTCTTCCTTGTATATTTGTGGGTTCAATAATGTTGGTTTCCAAGCTCTAAGTACGATAATACTACCTTTGTAGCTAGGCCTCGTTAACTTACCTACATTGGTTTATGTGATGCCTAGCCCATTACCATACAATCTTCTCTTGGGGAGACCCTGGATTCATGTGCTATGGGTGTTGTGACTCTTACTTTACACCATTCTTTGGATTTTGTCACAAATAAATAGGTGGTTATAGTTAAATCATATCTAGAAACTATTCACCTTTGTGAGCTAGTGGCTATCAATCATGCTTCAGTTGTATCCACTCTCAAGAATTGTATTCCATTTTTAACTATTGATGCTATGGCATGTTCTTCATCGATACCCTCTATGGAAGTAGTTCCTAGAGTGAGTGTTAACAAAGATGAACCACCTAAAGTATAAAATCCTAATTTTCCCCCATATTCCCCTTCATCCTCTCAATCAAATGCTTTCCTTGGTGATGATTTGGTTTCATTGGATTTCTCTGAATTCTTCATCATGGAATACAAGGCAAGCCACTCTAGTATAGAATTTCTAGGTACTACTGACACAAAGGTGGATGACACTCCTACTCGAGAAGAGAAGTGTGATCTTGTTCAAGAGACCACTCCTTCCTCTACCTAGGAGAGTAATCCAAATCCTGCAAAGGAGGTTAATGTTTGTGAACCAAGTAAAGAAGGTGGGAGAGCTCCCATAGAGACATCTGACATTTATTGGTGGAATGAAACACTCTACATGGAACAACCACCTCTGAATTTTTTGAAAACTTGTTACTAATTTGGATATGACCTCACCTCTCAATATGACTATGGGAAGAAAGGCCTAGGGCATATCGAACAAGGAATTCAAGTACCTATCTAGTTTAAGCCACAACAATGCAATCTAGGTTTGGGATGCTTTGTTGAACAGTTTAAGCAAAAACCTTGGTGGAGTGTTAACATAATTTTAGCTAAGCCATTGATCTTGGTTCATCCTAAGTTGATAGAATAAAGGGAACAAGCCAAGAGAGTCCCTTTAGATGTCTTCTATTCAGATGAAGCACTACAGAAATTTATAGGTTCCTATTCCACATTGCCTCCTTATCATCACAAGAAATGATTCTCGTATTGCCTACACAGACAAGAATACTTTAGAGAATTTATTTTGAGTATTGACGAGGAAGACCCTCTATCTAACATCAACAATCACATTCTTATATCTCATCCTGAGGACTACAATTCTCTCCTTAAAGGAGATACTGTTGAAGTTCCTATGGATCCTAAATCTTTAGAAAAAGTAATCAAGATAGGGAAGTGTCTCTCTTTAGAGGAAGTAGATGAACACTCTGATATCTTAAATTCTCATCCTAATATCTTCCCTTGGATGTATGAGGATAATTCTGGTATTGATGAGTCTATAGTGGTTCACAATATAGTCATATGTCCTGATGCCAAGTCGGTTAAGCAGAAAATTTGAAAGATTAATCCCAGGGTGGTGTTGATGGTCGAGACTAAGATAAAGAATTTTTTGAAAGCATGCTTTATCTATTCGATTGACTACTCCCCTTAGATTTTGAACATAGTCATTGTTAGTAAGCCTGATGGCTGCATTCGAACATGTATTGAATTTTGAGATCTTATTAAGGCTTCTCATAAGGATGATTTTCCATTACCTAATATAGATATGATTTTGGACTCGATTGCAAGCCATGCATTGTTATCTTTTATGGATGGCTGCTTGGGTTACAATCAGATCCATATTAACCCAGATGATCAATAAAAGACAGCCTTCACTACCCTTTGGGGGACATTCTTCTATGTGGCCATGCCCTTTGGTTTAAAGAATGTAGGAGCACCTTACCAACAGGAAATGACCCTATTATTTCATTATTTTATTCATAAGATCTTAGAAGACCATGTTGATGACATCTTGGTGAAATCAATAACTCGTCAAGATCATGTGAAGAAAATTCATCTTATCTTTGAAAGGCTTCAACTCTATAAGATGACACTCAATCCCCATAAGTGTGTCATCAGCATGGATTTCGGCAAGCTTCTGGGGTTCATAGTCTCTCACTGTGGAATCAAAGTTGACACGTAAAATTGATGCCATTGTTGACATGCCTCCACTAAGAATATCACTAAGTTACAAAGTTTGAAAGGGAAGATCCAAGAGATTCATAGATTTATATCTCAGTTGGTAGATCATACCCTTCCTTTCACTCATTTATTGAAAAAGGAAATTTGCTTCATATGGGATGAGGAGTTTTAGAAATCCTTTGAGACAATCAAAGCTTATTTGGCCAATCCTCTCGTGTTGATTCTAGCTATGCAAGATAGGCCCTTTTTTCTTTACCTTGCTGTGTCACCATATGCTTTAGAAACTTTGTTGGATCAATATGATGACACAAGGAAAGAAAGAGTGGTCTACTACATCAACTGCATTCTAGTCAATTACAAAACTCATTATTCCTCCATGGAGAAGCAATGCCTCACTCTTGTATTCCCTACGTAGAAGCTGAGCCACTACCTTCTCCATATGTTGAAATGCACATTATAGTGAAAAAATATCTCTTGAAGAATTTTTTTTCTAGTGCTAACCTTGTTGGGAGATTAGCAAAGTGGGTTATGTTGATTTCTAAGTTCAATATAAATTTCATTACTCAGAAATCAATAAAGGGTCAACTAGTTACCGATCAATTGGAAAATGCTCCCTCATCTCGCTCCTTCCCTGGGTTGGATTTGTTTCTTGACAAAAATATTTTCACAATTAACTACGACCTTTAATGGAAGATGTATTTCAATGGATCAAGGTGTTAGACTAGTTCTAGAATAGGTGTGGTCTTGATATACCTTGAACGTAGACTAGTACCTCTATCCTTTCAATTATATTTTCCTTTAACCAATAACATCACTGAGTATGAAGCTCTTATTTTTTTCTTGTGTGCTATGATTACACTAAGAATCAAACATCTTTGTATACTAGATTATTCTAAGCTTATTGTGAATCAGATTACGGGAACCTATCAAGCTAAACAAAGTAAGTTGTCCTAATATTGAGACTTTTCTTTATCATTGCTCAAACATCTTTCCTCTTTCACAATAGACAGTGTCCCTTGGAGAGAAAATAGATTGTCGATGCCATGGCAAGCGTTACTTCCTTGGTGCCTTCAAAAGAGGATATGAAAGAATACCATTTCATAGTTCAAGTCCTACAAACCCTTGCAATTTCTAATCAACCTGAATCTAAGTCTCTTGTGTGTTCTCACATATACTTAGGGGAATGGTTTTATCGTATATACAATTACTTAAAGACTGGAAACTTTCCCGATGATGCAACAAAAAATAATCACACTCGTATACAAAATATTTTAGCACGTTATGTCATTTTATCCAATGTTCTTTATCAAAAAGCCTATAACAACTTGCTTCTTAGGTGTCTCACTAAAGCAGAAATACCCCTAGCCCTTAAGGAATACTATTTGGGCTCTAGGGGTGGAAATTTTGGTGGTAGATCCTTGGTGAGATGATTGATACACATGGGGAACTATTAGAAAAAAATGGAACAAGATTCCCTCTATTTTTTAAAAAAGTTCCTTCAATGTCAACAAAACAGCCATCTTATTCATGTACTTTCTCAAGAGTACAAAACCAAACCTCTCCTTGGCCATTCATAAAATGGGGGTTGGATATTATTGGAGAGATATCACTTCCTTCTTCCAATGGACATACCTTTTTTATTACCACAATAGATTACTTTACTAAATGGGTCGAAGCTTTTCCACTCTGATCCACAAATGTTGAAAGTATTTGTAGTTTCCTCATGAACAAAATTATTTCTCATTTTGGATTGCCTTCTACACTTGTTTCTAACAATGGTAAAACATTCAAGAACAAGGAAGTAAAGAAATTCTTGGAAATTTTCCATATCCAACATAGGTTTTCTACACTATATTATCTACAGTCCAATGGTCAAGCAAAAGCGTCTAACAAAACTCTTGAACTCATTCTTCATAAAACAATCAATAAGCATGATAAGGATTGTAATATTCAATTAATGTACACTTTGTGGGCCTATCGCACAAGTTTCCAAATGGCGATAGGAATGACACCTTAAAACCTTGTGTATGGTGGCATAGCTATCATGCCTTTGGAGTTGGCAATTCCATCCTTATGGGTTTCCCTTAAAGGGTTAATTGATGATGAAACCTATTGAGTTAACAATTTGCATTATCTAGATATTCTCGATGAGTGATGTTTATAGGCCCTCAGTCATCTTAAATCTTATCAATGGTTGTTATTGAGATAAAATAATCAAAGTGTGCTTCTTAGGACCTTTAAGCTAGGAGGTTTGGTTCTCTGTGAGAACTAGTGAAATGTAAATGCACCGCCTAATTAGAGAGGGAAATTAAGTCCTGTGTACCTTAATGTTTTACCCTACTCTAATGTGCAAAATAACTTAAAAATGCAAGTAATAAAAGACTAAGGACACTTCAAGATTAGCCTAAAGAGTGATGAAACAAAAAGGAAAATGGATAAAACAAGATGCAAATAATTTCACCTTCCTTGTTGTTCACGACTCCTTGATTGGCCTTTGCTTGGGATGATTTTATGTGCTCCTTAGATGGCTTCTTGAGTGACTAAATGCAAGATCAACTTATGCAAAATGATTAGAATGGATAGCTAGATGATAGTGGATGATTGAGAATGCAAATTGGCAGCATGTGGTTATGAAAATCAAAAGTGTTGAAAATGCCCTTGAGGAGGGGGTATTTATAGGAGAATTTGAATTCTCTAGAGAATTCAACGGTTGAGATGCATCCAACAAGGTCAAGATGAAGGGCTATGGTGGATTGAGAACCCACAAGCCCTCACATCTTGACATGTGGATGGTGAAGTGGCTAAGGGGAGATGAGGTGTAAGTGAGGTGGAAGAGAAGTACATGATGTGGAGGAAGTACAAGTACCTTGCAAGTACATTGGGAGATGGAAGAATCTAGGTGAATAAAAGTGAATTTTAAATTCACAATGATTGGAAGAATCTGGTGGATAAGACAATGTCTCAAAAAGGTGGAGTTTATCACATGTGACTTGATGTGATGTCAGCTGTCCTAGAAGATGATAGGAAAAGGGGATTCTTAGAGGAAATAAAAAGGAATTCAAAACCCTTTGGGATGGAAAGAGCTGAACAAGGCACCGGACAGGGGCTTAATTAATTAGTAATTAGAAGATAAATGAGGATTAGGCCAACTTAAAAGTTGGAGGATGTGACATCATAATCAAGGATTAGATATGCACATCCCTAATGAAAGAGATTAGAGATGGATTAGATTAGATGAAAATGATTGATGCGAGGAATTAAATAAATGCACATTTATTTAATTCATTTGATGAAAAGGATTATGATATGCAGCATTTAATCATTAATTAAATACCTTAGGATTTGGCAGACCATGGGTATTAATTAAATAATAGTAATATTACTTAATTAACTTGGATAAGAGGATGTTTAGATGAAAAGTGATAAATTTAGATAAATTAAGTGTCCAAATTTGGATGTCTACATTTTTCCCCTCTTTGAGATGGTGCTATGAAGTAGCATCATTTCAAAGAATATTAAAATATAGAACTTAGAAGAAGATGGTTAGATTGGAAAAGATGCCTTAGTCATCAAAGGGATGACTAGGAAGAAAGACAATGGGGGTGAAGATGAAGAGTAGGGATTGAGGATGCCTCCTCGAGAGGACATGTGGGTTGAAGAGAACACGTGTGTGCTCTCGAAATAGATGATGTGATGCAAGGGGGGATGAGGAAGATGATGCAAGGTGATGGGTAAGAGAGTAAGAGAAGCAATAGGAGATGGATGAAGCACAAATGGATTTTAGGACAAAAGGTAATGTTGCCCTAGTCAAGGTACAAGCCAAAATGGGTTGATGATGGATGGAGTGTTGTCAATGAGGGAATTAAGGATCCCGAAACAACACGAGGATAGGGAAGGATACATCCTATTGAGTGGTATTGATTAGGGAAGGATATATCCAAAAACACCACTAAAGGATAGGGAATAATACCTCCCGATGATGATGATGAAAGTGTTGTTGATGAGGGAAGGATATATCCCAAAACAACACCATAGGGATAGGGAATGATACTAATGGATGATGATGATGATGATGATGGGTCAAGGCTGGTAACGAGACTGGGGACAAGACCAAGGATTTGATTAGGTGATTTATACAAGATTGAACAGATGAGGAGAAGATTGATATGTGAGATGGAGAGAAGGATCTTAAGATTTGGACTGTAGCTGGATGAAAGATCAGATTAGGGGTTTGGTTAAGCTCCGATTGGGATAAGATTAAAGCTCAAATGAGGATTGGATTGAAGACTAGAATGATTGAAGGATATGATTGGATTGATTCTACACTGATTTTCAAGGTTTAAAGGGCGTAAGGTGTTGACAATAAGATTTTTCACAATTTGGCAATTTTCAAAAATTGTCCAATTTTGCCATTTTAGGAAACCTCATGGATAGACTTTTGGGAGTCCAAATTTTTTTCAAGAAATACCCAATATTGAGATAGGATGAATTTCCAACTAACATCCCAAATTCGAGATATGAATTTTGAGTTATGAGTGAAAACAATTTTTCAAAATGTTAGAAAAAAACACTAAATTCGGATTTTGAGGGTCAAGATAAAAGTTTGAGGCCCCAAAAAATGTGCCAAAATGGGTTCCAACAATTTTTAAAGAATCTAGTTGGGAATCCACTTGTTATCTCATAATGCAACCACCCGTCAAATTTCAGCTCAAATGGACACTCGAGTCAAAAGTTATGGCCTCCAGAAGTGTCGGTGTAAAAATTAAAAATCAATTTTGAAAATTTCAACACATGGGTTTTGTTCATTAGGAAAAATAAGAAAATGGGTCAGAATTGGTTTTTTGAAAAAAATAATAAAAATGTGAATTTTGG
>VDFB02020402.1:0-25225 GCA_007258455.2 Sequoia sempervirens | reverse complement strand
TGGGTATTGAGGTCAATCTTGCAAAGGTTAAAGCTCTAATGGAAATGTGCTCGCCTAGTAATCTCAAGTAATTAAGGAGCTTGTAAGGAAAGTTACAATCCATTAGGTGCTTTATTTCCCAACTTGTAGAAAATTGTCAACCTTTTACTCATCTCCTATGCAAGGATACAACCTTGAAATGGGATCCTTGTTGCTAACATGGCTTTGATAAAATAAAAGAGTATCTTATAAATCCACCTTTCTTGATGCCTCTCATCCTAGGAAAACCATTACTATTATATATTTCAGCTATTGTAGTTCCACTAGTGGCACTATTGGCACAACATTACGAGTCATTGAAAGAAAGAGACATTTACTATATCAGTAGAACATTAGTGGGATATGAGCTCAATTATTCTCCCATGGAAAAAATCTTTTTTTGGAAATTGTTTTCATTTCCCAAAAGCTTAGACATTACATGCTCAGTCATCCAATCAAACTAATATCCAACGTTGACCCACTCAAGTATTTGTTATCAAGAATATCATTGATTGATCATATGGTTAAGTGGGTTGTTCTCCTTAGTGAATTTGACATTGAGTATGTAGATTGAAAAGAAAATAAGGGGCAAGTAATTACAGATTAGTTGGTTGAGGCTCCCCTTGTGGATGATTATCCTTTAGTGGTAGAATTTCTAGATGAATCCATTTCCACAGTTTTAGAATCAGATATCTGGACACTTTATTTTGATAGATCTTATACTCAAAATGGATTTAGTGTTGGTATTCTCTTTGTCACTCCACAAGGTGACTATATCCCAAAGTCATTCAGATTGTATTTTCCATGCACAAACAATATTGTTGAATATGAAGCTTTGATCATATGTCTTAGAATTGCAATCCGAGGGAACATAACTCATCTTTATTTCTATGGAGACTCCCAACTCATAATCAGACAGGTCAATGATGAGTTTTAGACTAAGGACAATAAGCTTCTACCTTATAAATGCATGGTCAATGACTTTAAGAAGTACTCCAACCATATCCAATTTGAACAAGTCCCTAGATTGCTGAACAAGGATGTTGATGGAATAGCCATAATTGGTTCCCTTATTGACATTCCTAGAGATTGAATAGATTGTGATTTATTGGTTAAATAATTATTAATCCCAACATATGACATTCCAAAAATGAAATGGTGTGCAACATCATAGGTCCCCAATCCTCGTGGTATTATAATAAATACACCTACCTCCATGATAACATTGTTCCACTCAATCTAAATCGTAACGAATGTAAATCCTTTATCCAATGCACTTCTTGTTACACAATATTAGGCAATACAATTTATTGTAAGGGGTATGATGGTGCTCTTCTTAAATGTCTGAGTGAATTAGAATCAAATGTTACATTAAATGAAGTGCATAGTGGTGTTTATGGGGCCCATACTAATGGAATGGCCTTGGAAAAGAATCTTCTTAGAACTAGTTATTATTGGCCAACTATGGAACATGATGCTTGTGAGTAACTTGCCAAAAAATGTGTAGCTTTCCAGCAACATGCAGATCTAATAAATGCTCCTACACATGACCTACAACCTATCACTACATTGTGGCCCTTTTCATAGTGGGGTCTTGAATTGATTGGTGAGATCTATCCCGCATCATCAAATGGACATAATTTTATTAACCACCCCCGAATATTTTACCAAATGGGTGGAAGCACTTTTACTCTCCCAAATCACTAAGATCTAAATATCTAAATTCATCCTTTACCATATTCTCTTTATATATGGTATCCTTGTCACAATCATTATGAACAATGGAAAACCTTTCCAAAACCAGCATATGTGACACCTATGTGAATCACTCCATATCCAACATCATTGTTCCACAACGTATTACCCCCAAGGTAATGTAAAAGCTAAGGAAACCAATAAAAATTTAATCAAAATCCTCAAGAAGGTATTCAATAATATTGATCATGATTGGAACCTCCACCTTAATCCTACCCTTTGGGCATACCACATATCCATTTTCACCCCTACTGGTGAAACCCCATACTCCCTTGTCTATGGTGTCGATGCAATCTTACTGATAGAAGTTGAGTTCCCATCACTTCACATCTCTCTAAAGAATTTGATCAGTGATGAAGAATCTCAGGTTGCACATTTGAGTCAATTGGAGCTCCTAGATGAGAAGATTCTTAAGGCTTACAATCATTTTCTAGATTACCAACATCGACTTAAGAGAAGATACAATAAGAAGGTCTGTCCTTGTCAGTTTCAGGTTATTGATCTAGTCCTCAAGGAAAATCAATGCACCCAACAAGATCAAGAAAATAAAGGAAAGTTTGAAGCCAATTGGTTAGGTCCATATGTCATCACTGCAAAGTATGGTTTTGGGGCATATTAGCTTGCTACCCCTGAGGGGGAACCCTTGGAAGAACCCATAAATATCATGCATGTGAAATAGTTTTACACTTATTTCAATTGGTTACCTCACCTAGAAAATACCCAAAAAAAGTGAAAAATCTAGATAAATACAAAAAAAATCAAGTCAAAAAATAGTAAAGATAAATAATGCATCTATGGTGAAAACCACCCTTGGTGGCACCTTGGATAGGTATGGTTGTTAAAAACCTAGAAACAGGCACCATTCGTAGAGGGCTTAATCATTATCTACCTTGCATCCTACTTTCCTATGTATTGGTGTCTCCATCCATCCGTCCTATCTTAGTATTCTATTGCATCCATCATCCATCAAAATTCTATCATCCGCTGTTTGGTATATTTTTATTGAGCATTAGACAGTTTAGATTTTCTATCCTCAATCCTGAGCTTTTCATCTCTTGTATATGGTGTCGTGTTGTCAGTTTCATGTCACCATCTAGGATCATTCATCACATCTCTTATCATTAGGTCCCATGTTGTCTTTATTCCTTTTTGTCAAACTATGTTTCCTTTGTGCTTTCATGTAGACAAGTCCATCTTTGATGAGCCCCCAAGGATTTTTCTGTCATTTTAGTTTAGTCCTCATCATTTTTTCATTTGGTCATAATTTTTTTCCATCTTCTTGGAGTCTTCACTATCCTCTTTCCACCTTTATCCATTTTTGGTTGTCAGTATTTTATCGAGCTATGGGGTCTCTATTCTTTCACGTAGGCAAGGCTAATCTTTTGATCAACCACCAAGATCCTATATCATTCATTTAGGGTGTCTCTTAGTCTTGTGTCATGTCATTAGGTATGTCCTTATCTAGCTATTTCTTAATTAAAAAAATCATTGGTACTATGAGGTGTAATCCATTTCAAGTATCTGGAGTCATATTGACCAAGTAATCTATTTCCATCCATCTTTGGTCTTAGCAGGATGCATCCTTCCTCAAATTAGATTGTGTCAATCCCACCCACTTATTGGTCCTAAGGCAAAGGATATTTGAAATTTATTGTGATATTTTTGGTGCCTTTGGCATTTTGTTTATCATTAGAGCTTCCTATTATACCTTTCAAGGTTGTCATGATTCATCATATCATGGTGCACTTTGATTGGTAAATATAGGGGCATATCTTGATTTTGTTGTGTGATCTTGTCTTCTTAGTTGTCCTGCATAGTACCCACCAAGATCCTTTGGGTCTTGTGTTACACTGGGGCATCCTTTGTGCTTGTGGTTATTCTACCATTAGGCCTTGCCAAAGCCTTGGTGACTTTGGGGTGTTGGGATAGCCTTCTTGTTTGTTGTGTCATTCTTATGCATTCGACACTTATCAGCCTTGGTTCCTCATACCTTGGAATATTGTGTCCTATGCTATAGTAAAATTCAGTTCTCCTAATATGATATAATGGCATTATCTTTACATTTCATTCATTCTCCCATTGCATTACATTTATCCCAATCCATTTTCCCTAGCCTATGCTTATTGATTTTTGGTTGTGCAAATATTGTCCCCCCACCTATGCTTCCTATCAAGGTCCCTATGGTTTTTGATAGGTGCACTATATCATTCATTATTATTCATTTCACCTTGCATGTCCATGGTCACTTAGGTTCATTCTATTGCATTAAATTATCATTTTTCTTACTTACATTATCCATTTCATTTTATTCCATTAGGTTGGATTACTCATTTCGTTATATTTCATAATTAGTTCATTATTCATTGTATTTATCCATTTCATTGTTCATTCATTCCACTACATCATCTATTTCATTTTCATTTCATTAGGTTTCATTATCATTTCATTTTGCATCATTATTATCATATCATTTTAAGCTGTTTAGATTAATATAGATTTGTTATTATAGGCATCTTAATCCATTTCATTTGCATTTCATATCATTTTAAGTTGTTTAGATTAATATAGATTTTTTAGTCTAAGCATCTTAACCATTCCATTTTAATTTCATGTCATTCTAAGTTGTTTAGATTAATATAGATTTGTTAGTCTAAGCATCTTAATCTATTTCATTTTCATTTCATACCATGTTAAATTGTTTCAATTAACATAGATTTGTTATTCTAAGCATCTTAATCCATTACATTAAGTTCATTTCATTAAATGCATCTCATTATCTTACATTCATATGATAGTTCATCCATAGCATTATGCATATCATACATTCATAATTAGACATTCCAATGTCACTTGTAATACATATATCATCCTTAATTATGTGTCATTAACACATGTTATAATCCCATAGACATCCATAATAAATAAATCAAACTCATAATGCCACCTTCATCACAAATCATTAGTATCATATCCATCTCATACATCATAAATCATAAACCATAAGCCACCACATCCTACATCACAAAATGTTAGGTGTACTCCATGTCATCCATATCATACAATTCATCATAAATGCATTTACCATCATCATCACCACATTCATCCATCATATCATAATCATACACATATACATAAATAAATATCATATATATATCAAAAATAGAAGTCCAAAATAATGTCCATAATCTCCATATAGTCCATATCCATAGTCCATCTAGTGTCCATCACATAATAAAATACATGTGCTGAGTCATAATACACAGATACATATGGGTACATCTGACACATCATGGTAATCTAAATTAGAAAGAATCAAAGAATATCTGCTCCTATCAAAGAATATGCTAAAAAAAAATGTATAAATGAGTGTATGTCATCTCTGCATATATGTACATTGTCTACTAGGGCATATATCAAAACTAGGACCCTGCACCTATCCCCTTGTCCCCCCTAACCACTATTTCTTGAATATGATCTTTGGGGTGAGTCTGCCCTAGGTCCTTAGCCATGTGGAGGTGTCTCTCTATAATCACTATAACCCCTGGTATGTGTTAGTCCTAAGTGAGAGAGTGCAGGCCTCTATGGAGCTACTCGTATGTGTGGAGGGGCCTTCTGAGTAGGATCGAGAATGGCAGTATAGTAAAAACCCATCCAACATCCTACCTCTATCTTGGCATCATCTAGTCCTGCTTCCTATACCTACAACTGATTCCTCTTCATCTTGTATCTATCATGTTGTTGTTGTAGCCTTCTCCTCTCCATCTCCCATGAATCTTATGCTAATATCACCAATGCTACCTATGCCTCCACCTATCATTCCCTCCCCATAGCCTCATCTCTCTCCCCCTATAGGCTCTGCACCTATGCCTCTACCTATTGGGCCTGCCTCATTGTGTCACCTCTCTACCTTTGCATGGCTTCAAATAGGTTTTTTTTGCTCTACAACTATACCCATACTCTCTTCACCAGTCTTGATGCCTCGTCCCTCTCCCCCAAAGCTCTATCTAGTAAACCCTGGAACCTCTCTACCTCCTGGCACAACCCATCTGCTTCTGCCACTGCACCACCCTTTGCTCCTCCCTCTCCTCCCCGAAACCTGTCAAACTCCTCCTATAATATCTCCTTCTCCACATGAAACTACCTCAATCTATGTTACAAAATCCCAATACAGGCTTGTGCACCTAATAACCTCATGTTTGGGTCCTCCATGGGTGGTGCCTAATACACCCGTAACACCCTCTCTGCCACCTCAGGCACATCCACATACATCTCTGCTCTCCCCTCCTCCTGATTTTCTTGATCCTTTCCTACCTTCCTATTCACTCTCCTCCTTTAGGGCCATGCCTCTCCCTCTGCCTCCTCATCACCAAATCCCACTATTGGCTCAATGGTCTGGATGGGTGTAATCCTCACTTGTAGTCATCCCTACCACCATGCTACATATCAATCAATGAATGCAGGGTCCTCTAGTCCTCCCATCCATCCCCATATCGTCTCCCCCAACTGATCCCAATCTTGCCTCATCGAGTCAGCTGGCACTGTCTAGCCCCATCCTACCTCTCAAGTGATCCATCTGAATCTCACCTCTGGCTTGAGGATGTCCTGTCAGATCCCAAACTGTCTAGCAACCCAATCAGGCCTGTACACCTCAATAATAAAAGGATCTCCAATGATAATATAGCAACATGTGAGCATATAGATCCATTATAACCAATCCTCCACCCTTCAGTCATTGAAATCTCTGTACACATAGGACCTCCATGCTACTTGATCTATAGTTAGATCACCAAAAATCTACCTCCAATTCTCTAGGCTCGATACTTGTGAATAATGCAACATCCAAACATAATCAAAGGCTATTATTGATCCCTTTACTCACTGATGGGGCATCAAGATATCTATTCTAGTAATCCTAATGTGCTCCCATGCCCACACCTATAGAAGGGTGAAATGGGTGATGCTAACAACTCCCTAATAGCAGTATGTGCATATCCCTATACAACTATGCTAGAACATAGGGGTCCCATGCAAATACTCTATGCCTCCACTCTACTATGTGTTGCACAACCTCAATCATCTTGAGTTTGAAAAATCTCCCATTCCTATCTAGGAGGAGGATCCCACTAATAAATGTGCACAAAAATAGGGGCAGTGGTCATTTAGTCCCAATGTATGCATCAATATCCAACTCCTTCTCTTGGTAGGGAAGGTCTATAGTCCCAAAAAAGGCCCTCAAACTTTTCTCCAGTGGTAGCCTAGCCCCTTAGCTCACTAAATGGCCTTTGATGGGTAGTTGGAGTATCCTCAAGACGTCCTCCAATGTAACTGTCATCTTCCCATTTGAGAGGAGGAAGTTGCATGTCTCTACGATCCACCTCTTTATCAAGGCAGTCAACAACGATCAGTGTGCTCAGATCACCAGGAATGCCACCATGTGCAGTAGCCCTACCCAGTCCAGTGTCTCATGATCCTATGACATAAACCCCTCAATGCTAAGAGTAGTTGGGTGCCTCTCTCATGCCCATAGTGTCTCTATACTATGGATCCATATGACCCACTTGTTAGTCCTTTTCTTACCATTTCTCTTCTATCCTTCCTCTTTCTTTCTATCTTGATTTGGTGAATTCACCTTTGTGTAAGGCGGATTTTCCCATTCCCTCTTTCTTGTAAATTGGCCCCTGAACACTATGAATTCGCCCATCCCTTCTTTCCTACATGTTCACCCATTGGCTTAGCATGTTTTCCCTTTTAGTTCCCCCTAGCAACTTCACCTATCGGTCGGTAGGTTTGCTCATTCCTTTTCCTAAGAGTGGGTTCACACCTTTCCCCTAGGGGTGAATTCAAATTCTCCCTTTTAATCCATTTTTCCATTAGGCAATTTCACTTTTTCATTTTCATCTTTTGGGCGAATGCACTTCTACCCTTACCATGAATAGGTGAATTCGAATTCACCTCTTCCCTTTTTTCCACCCATTGGTTGAGTGTGCACTCTGCCTTTCCCTTGATGGGTGATCTCACAATCACCCCTCCAGTCACATGTCTACCCTTGAGGTGTCACACATTCGCCCCTTCTCTTTTTAGGTGATTTTGCAATCACCTATTCCATCACACAACCACTCCTGCAGTCACCCCTTCACCCATTATGTGCCGCACATTCACCCCTGAGGATTACAAAGGTGAATGCACTCTCCTGAAAAGGTGAATCCAACCTTCTGTGGCGCCTATTTTTTATCCTAATCCTACCCACCCCAAATGCATCAAAATAGGTGCAAAAATTAAAAATTCAAATGAAAAAGCTAGGGTTCAAGGCCTACCTATTGGGGCAGGGTGAGTAGGTGGTAGAAGTCTCAAATAGTGTCCACTTGGTGGACAATGATGTCCTCCTCTACCATCATACTCACTCCCCTCATCACCTCTCACTCTTGATCACCTTTTGCTCTAACACCCAATCGATTGATGACACCTGTGCATAATGAAAGCAAGGTGAATATTATTTTTTGAAATTTACTATTTATAAGTTTTTTACCTTTTGACCCTACTTAACCTTGCTAATTTTTTGGCATTTTTAACCTTTATTTAACCTTTACTAATTCTCTCACCCTAATTCTTCCGTAGACCATCATTTGCACCTCATTTGTTTGTTTGCCTTCATTCAAAATCCATTCTTCATGGTTTTTCATCCCCTACCATGTGGTACCCTATGTTTTTCCATATCGAGAAGTCACATGGGTCCCCCTTTTCTTCCCCATTTTCCCTCTCGAGGGGGCATACTTTACCATATTTCTACATTCCTCCTTATCTAGTTCCCTACAACATCAAGGCACCTACTCAAGTCCATTTCTTCTATAGAGTCATTTGCACTATATTTTTATTTGAAAAACCTTTATTCTAACAATATTTCAAAGAGGGGAAAAATATAGACACCTGATTTTGACCACCCCCATATGGTCAAATTCGCTCTAAGTGTATTCCTCTATCCCATGTCTATAAACTATATTAATTAAATAATTCATTATGTGGTTAATATTCATCTTGTCCCTAATGTCCTCTAAGGTATTTAATTAATTGATTAAATACCTTACCCTTTTCTCTCTAAATTAAATAAATAATCTAAATTATTGAATTTAGTCACTTTAGCCAAATGATTTAAATCAATTTTTATTTCATTCATTCTCTCTCTTCATGTCAACATCCTCAATAATCCTCTCCTAATCCAGATTACTCTAATTAATCTGTGATTAGGATGTGCACATCACTAATGGTGATTAGTGTCATATCCTCCATATTTTGCAACTCACCTTAATCCATCATTAACCCTCCTAATTATTTGCACAACCCCTAATTAAAGATTAATTAGCACCTAATTTTTTCCTCTTTCCAATTATGGAAAGGGCACCATGGTCAACCCTCATAAAGGCTTTCTCCTTTTGGAGAAGCTATCTCCATCCCCCAAGGAATTTAAAATTCGTTTTTATTTCTCCAACATCCACAAGTGGAAATTTTAATTTCACTTATTCCTCCAATGCATCCTATGTGGAATTTTTAATTCCACTTTATTTCTCCAACACCTTTAGAGGAATAAAATCCTAATTTAAAATTCCCATTCCCAATCCCAAAGTCATATATGCAAAATAAAGGAAGATTTTAGAAGAATTTAAAATTCTTCTATTGTCACATCCTGTCAAGATTTAGGGAGATGAGACAAGAATTTCCTTTCTCATCATTCCCCAAGGTACTTCAAAGGTACCTCCACTTGGCCTCCACCTCAACACCACATTATATCCCCCTTTCCACATCACCTTCCACATGTTTTGACCTCAGGAGTTGAGATGTATCAACACATCTCAACCCTTGATCTTCTACCCTAGGATCAATCTTGGCCCTCCATCCTTTTGGATGCCTTTCCCTAAAAGCAGTGAGAATTGCTTCATTCTACATTCACACACTTAGCAAATTTTCAAGAATTGAAGCCTTCTTGTGAAGTCCATTGTTGCAACCATTTCAAGCACTCATATTGCATCCAACCCACTCATCATCACCATCATTTTCATCCTAGTTGAATTCCATTTGATCAAGGAAGGAGCACACAAATCAAAAAATAAAAGGGCCAACCACTTCATAAAAATGGGCAAGGTAAAAACACTTTATTTCTTATCTTTTCCTTGTTCAAGTTCAACTAGCCCAATCTTGATTTCTTTTTGTGTTTCCTTTATTGCATTCCATTTAGTGTTTTGCATTTTTAGACTAGGAAATCACCTCCACATAGATATAAAGGTGGTTTATGATGAACCTATTCCTATATCGTATGAGAATACCAATGTAATTAACATTTCTATTTGGTATCACTTTCTAAGGGAGAAGGTTGTAGATAAAGAAGTCAAAATGGAGTATGTTCCTACATAGGATCAAAATGTAGATATCTTCACTAAGGAACTTTCAAAGGATAATTTGAGTATCTCTGATAGAATTTAGGGTTAGCCCCCCTCCTATTTCTTACTAGATGCATAATTGGTGCATCTATTTAGGGGGAGCAATTTAATATATATACTTATGCCTAGATTGATGGTTTCTTCCTCTTAGAGGGAGTTGGTAATAGTTGTTGTTGAAAGGGGAAGAATATTAGGTGCTTCAAGAAGGAGTGTATGTACATCAAAGGGGGAGCTAAAAGAAAATGTGTAGTTGTTGACCATGTATAGCTATTTGAAGAAGTGTTGTTGGTCAAAGGGGTAGAATGTGTTGTTGTATTCAATGTGCGGGTATGTGTGGCCCTTTATTCTTGATGTCAAAGGGGGAGAATGAGAAGGTGTGTGTATCCATAAATTCTAAAAGGGGGAGATCTTGTTGGTACTAGTTGTTATTGTGGTTATCATTGATGTCAACACTTGAGGAGATTGTTGTGATGCCAATAGTTGGTGAGATTGTTGCATTGGTTGTATTTTTGGCATTGGGTGTCAACACTATTGATGCACATGTTTGTGAGATTGTTTATAATTTTCATTGGTGTCTAAAATTATATATTTTTAATACTCTATGATTATAAGTTCATGGTTGGATGGCATTCCTTATTTGATGCCAAGTGAAGATGTATTGAGTATGGTTGTTGATGTTATCATGATGATGTATTAAGATGAGAATTACAAGAATTAAGATGAGGATTAAAAGTAAAAATGGTGATGAAGAGTTGTTTTAGATGGTCTCTAGTATGTTGTATTCTCTCTCTTTTTCCATAGTAAGTATGTGTTATTGTAAGAAAGTTCTGGTCTCCACAACTTGGTGAAAGTTTCAGTTTCAGGAAGCTTCTATGAAGACTATTTGGGAGAATGCTCAACATTTCTCCATTGTTGGAGATATAGTCTTATGGTTTTAGATTTAGTGTTTGTGTTCTATGGATGTTGAACTCCTATATTTTCAAGTCACCAGTGTTCCCAAGGAGGTTTCTTCTATTTGTAGTGTTTTGGCAGTTTTGTTGGTTGTCTCGACTAGTCGGATGAATGCTCCACATTTCTCTGCATTGATGTTTCTACTTCTACAACTCATTAGAAATACTCTCAGTGCTTGTGCACTGTCTTAGTTAAATTTTTATGCAATGAAGTGGTTAACAAGTTGGTTTGTCAATGTTCTATCTCTCGGTGGTATCTTCTATGTTTCTGGAATGAAGTATTTTGTTTTAATTTGGTTTCAGGTGTATATTTGTGGCATAGAAGTGTGAAAGATGTTTTGGAAGTTTTGGTGGATTTTATGGAACATTTCTTTGTGGTCTGCACCTCATTGGTCGATCTCTTTGGTACCACATATTGTGTTGAGGTTGTTTTCTAAGAAAATTTGTAGATACCTAGTCGATTGGGATTGTTATCTTGCTTGTACCATGTGCTTTGGTGTCTACAACAACATATGAAGTTGTGTTAAGATGCGTTTGGATCCTGACCTATCTTTTTGAGAACTGCATTGAGTAAATTTAGTTGAAGCTATGTTTTTGAGTTGACTGGTAATGTGTTGATGTTTCGTCTATACATTTCTTTTTTTTTACTTGGGTTTATGTGTGCTAGTAGGTGAGTTGATTTGGATCACTTTGGAATATGTAATAAGATTTATTTTGGTCATCTCTATCTTCTTGATAGGACCACATTATGTTTTTATGGCCAACTTATTGAAATCATTGTTTGTATTCTTTCTGGTTGACCTAATTGATGTTTTGAGACCTTGCAGAGGATATAAATTAAAGAACAATTAAGTTTCAAGAAGGGTGTGAGGGTGTGGAGATGACAAAATATTATTTGAATTAGTTATTTATGAAAAGAATAGGGTAAAGATCTTTAATTCCTTAGTCAATGGAGTGTGTTGTTAACAAATGAACTGTAATTTCATATTCTTCATGTATCCTTCTTTGAGATAGTGAATCTCATAGGTCCTTGTAATTTGTATCTTTCCCTAGGTTTTTGCACCTTAGTATTGCAAGTCCTTTGTATCTTTCCCTAAATTTGTGCACCTTAGATTGAAATCAATTGGTAGTGAGCCTTAAATTGTAATTTTGTAAGCAATGATCTTCTATATTGTGAGTTAAATCTCATTGTGGTTTTTCCCTCTTGGGTTTTCCATGTAAATATGGTGTTAGATTGTGCATATGTGTTCATTGCATTATCTTTTATTTTTGTTGATTAGATTAAGTATTATTGATCTATGAATGTGTTTTTGATCTTACTGAGAGATTAAAATTTTGTATTACTTAAGGGTTTATGATCTGAAAGGGTTTAAGTTTTTGAAGATACCAAGTCACACCCCTCTCAGTATCCAAGTGTGTTCAACATATAACTATCCACACAATTGGTCTCTTCAAAAAAATTCTTCAATCCATTTTTCAAATTCATCTTCACACCTGACTAATACAAAAAATTCAAGTTAACATTCAATAGTTATCCTCTACTGAATAAAATTTTCTAGAAGACACACCTCTCATTGTGCACCTTCTACCTAGCCTATCCTTTGTTGGATAACAACAATAGACTCACACACTACACCCAAATATCCTGGTGCTAGACTGCCTCACGTTCAATGCTCTGTCTGCACACTCAGGAACACTACTTTGATACCATTTGATGTAGTACAACAATTGAAAATCCTATGGGACTATTAATTGTTGCAACCCACACACACACAAATCTATTGAATCTATGAATAATTCAACTCCAACACATGAATTAAGATAAATTTAGGAAAAATATTGTGTTTTTATCATCAAATCTTCAAAAGTTTACTATAACAACTTCAAAGAGAAATAGAATAAACTAGAACTTAGTTTTATGCAATGTTTTTACATTTAAGCTCTAGATATATGATGTAAGAAACCTCCAATCAACTGCAACAACAACACATGCAGCCATGAAATCTAGATGCTTCACTCATAGACATCCCATCAAGCTTCACAAATAATCTCCCTTCAAACCCTTGATTTTTTTCTCATTTTCTTTTGTTGTTCTCCTTCTCTTCAGCTAGGCATGGCTTTTTCCCATTTCTTCAACTTCATACATATCTCATTTCTCTTTCTTGGGTGTTTCCATGACCCTTTCATTCATGTTTTGATGATCCTCTTCAATTCTTTTATATACGTCCTTTTACTGCTTCATTCCACTACCTCCTCATCTAGGTATCCAGATTCTTCCACTCCCCAATTAATGCAAGCTTTTAAATTCAAAGAGGAGTTGCAAGATTCCAAAAATGGCCTCCTTCAGCCTGGGTGTTGGAAATTTTCCTCCAATTTGGTGAAGAAATATTGAAGTTATGAGCCAAAAACACATGAAAATCAAGCCTTTAGTGTTACCTATCAAATAGGTACTAAAATTAAATTTTTAATATGCTAGAAATGTGTGAAAAGTGCCATGAAATCATATGCTTATAAGACCAATAAAAAATTCACAATAAAATCAAATAAAAGAAAATGCAATTCTTTTTGTGTGGTGTAGGATTGCTCGTGCACCTAGATGCTCTTGCATCACTTAGAAGGATGACTTATAATCCTTAGGGAGCAGATTAATCTAGGAGATTGTCTAGTGCTATCAAAAACATAGTGGTGAAGCTAGTACAATGGATGAGTTTGAGGAATAAACTGTAGAAGAGTTTATTATACTAGAGTATAACCTCCCTCAATTAAAAAAATTGGTTTGGGTTCCATCTAAGGAGCTCTAGAAAAAAAAAATATTACCAAATGGTAACCCAAAACTTATAAAGAGTGGTTATAGATAAATACATGTAGAAAAAGGGAAGTGTGAGCTTGTTAAGGAAAGTTCAAGGTGGGAAGAGAGGCTACTACTATAGTCATGATATAAATAAAAAGCTTATTGAGTCTCATATGCAAACCTTCTAGGAAAATTATATTAAGGTCCTCCAAAATACCACCATTATCAATGAGTTTTCCAAGTTGATAAGTTAAAACCACATACTATAGCTCTTCATTGAATTGATGAGAAGAAAAGGAAATTATATTGAATTTTAGAATATAATTATAGAAATGAAAGAGGTCTTGGAGTAGATAAAGAGGACTCTTTTCAATAAAAGATTAAACATGTGGTATATAGGTGCTTCTAGACTTAATAATTTTTTGGAAGCACTGTACTATTTCCAAGCCCTTTTTCCTAATTAATAATAGCACATTTTACTATTATTATTTTTAATTCCATTACTTTACCACCTTTATGTGGGTGCATCATATACTTTAAGGCTCAATAAAATGAAACTTATTTTATTCTTTTGAGCTATAATTTTGAAAATAAGCAAGATTATGGATTTGGGGCCTAGGGACCAATTTGAGGTCTATGCCAGTTCCTACCTTTTTAGTTGTAGTGCTATGAACCAAAGATGAATATTTATAGAAATTTTTTGAAAAATTGTTAAATGTTGGAACATTGGATGTAAAAGAGAACTTCAATATTTTAATGAAAGGATGATGCTTGCTTCTTCTATTTATTTTTATAGCCTTGGTGGTGATGTATTTATCCTTTACATTCTTTAACTTATATATGTTAGTGCGACCTTGAAAATGCTTAATTGTAGGATTGTGTATGACATTTGTGGATGGAATTTGGCCATTTTAGGCATTTAACTTGAGTATCTTTGTTTAAAATTTCTAATGATTTTGCACTTAAATGTCCATGATTATGTGAATTTTGGAGATTATTTTAAATTTCACCATATCTTTTAGAATTAAAGCTAAAGTTGAATATGTCCCTTTTAATTTCATTTACCTCCTTTACAATCCTAACATCTTTTAATGTTTTCATTAACTCTAGATAGATTAAGGATAACTTTACGATAACTAGGATTAAATTATGTGTTCATTTCATAGTAGAATAGAGATAGTTTTTCAATATATCTTTTTTGAAACATTTATCAATTAAAAGAGTACACATATTTTACAAGATTGAAATATTAATCAACAGATTTAGTAGATCTAAGACATTTGACATAAAGTATTCACCTGGCTTGATATTTTCTAGCATAAACCCCTTGTTAAAAAAATGACATAGAAAACTTAGTTGTTTCACATTGCTAAGGAATAACTATATAAGGGACCTTGGAGTTGATTATTTACTAGGATCAAGATCAATTTTTAAGAAGTAGAGTGTTATTTGTTCTACTTGAGTTGGTTATATCAATAGACCTATTAATAGGAGTCACTTGAACAAAATACAAAGATATCTTACATCTTTTAATATTTTCTTCCTTCACATTCCTCTTAGGAATGGGAAAAAAATCCTACATACATCCATGGCTTTATTTGTTCCCAATGGGAGAAATGTTGTTTATATATTTTGGAAAATATTCCAAAATATTTGTTCCTAATGGGAGAAATGTTGTTTGAGTATGTACCATTAGTGCAAGAGAATCTACATTTGTGGGTTGCATGGTCTCTCTTACTATCTCTTATGGAGGACTTTTTCATCATATGATATTATATCCTTATCATATTTTAAACAATTTCTTGTATTTTTCTCTGTTTTGGAGATGATTTTTTTCTTTTGATTTTTTCCCCTTTTCTCTATTTTTAGGAAATTCATTTGTATATAGGTGGATAATGAAGCCTTAAAACCAATAATTATCATTGCATGTTTTCTTATTTTCTTTGTGCTTCACTTAAGGGGTTGTTGATATAAATGAAGAATATTATCTAGCTAGTTTCACTCTTAAGTCTTTTCATACATCATTACTTAATTTTACTTAGAGTATTCTTGGGAATTTACCTTCAATGTCTTAATTCATAAGATTAAAATACATGCCATAATCTTATGTTTTCTTATGGATCAACCTTTTTATATATACAAAAGTTTCTCATTTTAATGAATAATATAATCATGTGTATTTGTATCCTTTAGTAGAATAGAATCAATCTTTCATGTTGGATCCTTTGTGTGCTTTAATTAAAACTTGTTGATCTTGGTGGTTATCTCCATAGCTAAATATTGCATAATATAGATCATTCTATAGCAAGTTCTCTTCCAGATGTATATATCAAGTGTAGAGTAGGAAAAGTGATCTTAGATTCAACTAGGATTAGTTTCTTTTCACTTGATTCCATATTTGAACATAAATCAACTAGGATTGATGATTAGGTTGATGCCACAAGGGAGAGACAATCTCCAAGGTTTTGTGTCTTTTTTAAGTTGTAAAGATGACAAATTTAATGTGTGTTTAACAAGACTATTTGACATAAACCTAAGATTTTAAAAATGCATTTTTTCATACAAATGAAAATAGAAAATGACAAAACAAACCTAGATATCATAAAGGTGGATATTTGTGCAACTATCATCAAAATTTGAAGAAACGTTGTCTAGTCAAGTGCATGGGGTGCTCTTGATTGAGATATAAGATTCCAGCTCTACAACTTCTAGGTTGGAAGGTACAAGTTTGCACTATGTTTTCCTATAGTTGTCTATTGATGGAGCCTTCAAATCTAACCTACGCACTTGAAAAGAGGGGGAAAGGTTGTGTTGTATAGGGGATTGCCTAAGTCAAACCTTGTTTTGATGTTTCCACCTCCACATATAGTAAATGATGATGATCAAGAAGGAATACCCTAGGTTGAGGAGATGTCAAAACAATAAGTCAATGAAATGATAATTGATAATTGACAATATTACCTTTGGTATGAAATCCTTGATGAAGTGAGGCCACATCACAAGTTGCCACAAATGTTGCTCGATGAATGCCTTGATTGCTTGATAAACTTGTAAGAGGTTAGTCCACAAAACATAATAGCTTGTTGTAGATAGCATGCAGAGGATAACTCAATACATCTTCGCAGTTTGGTCATAATAGCCCATTCTTACTTATTATCTCTTTTGTAATGTTCAAATGAGAGTAAAACATTGTTTACATATGCATCTTGATTGATATTTTTGAATATTGGCCAACCTAGATTTTTTTAATTCTCCAATGTCTGACACCAAAATTCTAATTTGAATTAGGACCCCATTAAAGTCGAGGGCACCCCATGCCCTTGACTAGGTGTTTTTTGCTCAAACTTGTTGGGATTTCGAGGATTTAAATATATTTTATTAATTTGAACTTGAAATGAATACATTATTGTTATAATTAACATTGTAGGAAAAATAGGGTGTCAAGGTAGTGTAAAATTGTCAAGGTGACAATTTACAATGCTACATCAAGAAACGAAGAAAATGTCAGCATGAATTAGGTGTGTGATACCTTGGAATTTCCTACCGCTCTAAGTGTGCAAAATAACTAAGAAACATGAAAGACAAAACACCAAGGACACCTCAAGATTAGCCAAAAGAGAGTTACAACGAAAAGGAATGCAAATAAAATGAAACACAAACACTTTTACCTCCCTTGTTGTTGAAACTTCTTTGATTGGCCCTTGCTTGGATTGGTTGTGTGCTCCTTAGATGATTGTTTGAATGTCTATAATGCAAGCTTCAATATGCAAAATGATGGACAAAGATGGTTGAATGATTGAAAAAGGCTTGGACAGCATGTAGTTATGAGAGTGCAAAGTGTTGAGAATGCAAAATGACAGCATAAGGGTGCAAGATAGCTAAGTGTTGGAAATGCCCTTGAGGAGGGGGTATTTATAGGAGAATTTGAATTCTCTAGAGAATTCAAGGGTCAAGATTGATCCAACAAGGCCAAGATGAAGGGATATGGTGGGTTGAGAACCCACAAGCCCTCACATCTTGACATGTGGAGGGTGAAGTGGACAAGAGGATATGAGGTGGAGATGAGTTGTCAAAAAGGTACATGAGGTGGAAAAGGACATGCACCTTGGGGGATGAGAGGATTTCCACACAAAAGGGATTTCTTGTCCCCAAGTGGGAGTGAAAGGGACTTTGAGGAATTTTAGAATTTCTCAAAAATCTACATGGGAAAAGGAAAGGTGGTTGGGGATATAAATGTGAATTAAAAATTCACATTCATAAGATGATCTAGAATAAAAGGTGGGCTCCAAAAAGGTGGGACTTGGTCACATGTGGAGATTGTGAGAAGTCCAAGGTTGGTCACATGTGGAGATTGTGACAAGTCCAAGGTTCTAGAAGCCTTGGAAGGATGGAATGTGAATTAAAAATTCACATATAAAAGAGGGGAATCTAGGAAGAATAAAAAGGAATTAAAAATTCCTTGGAGAATGATTAGGCTTAATTAATCAATTAGAGGATAATTAGGGGCTAATTAGGATTAAAAGCCAACTTGCAAAAGTTGGAGGATGTGACACATCCTAATCAAGGATTAGGCATGTGCACATCCTTAATGAAAGATTAGGAGATGGATTAGGATTAGATGAAAATGACATGTGAGGAATTAAATAAATATAATATTTATTTAATTTATTTGATGAAAAGAGGATTAGGAGGGTAAGGTATTTAATTATTAATTAAATACCTTAGGATTTAGTAGAATTAAAGATATTAATTAAATAATAGTAATATTACTTAATTAACTCGGATAAGAGGATGTTTAGATGAAAAGTGATAAATTTGGATAAATCAAGTGTCCAAATTTGGATGTCTACATTTTGCCCCTCTTTGAGATGGTGCTGAAGTAGCATCATTTCAAAGAATATTAAAATATAGAACCTAGAAGAAGATGGTTAGATTGGAAAAGATGCCCCAGTCATCCAAAGGAGTGACGAGGAAGGGAAAAAGAAAATGATGAAAATTAGGGATGAAGGATGCCCCCTCGAGAGGACATGCGGGTTGAAGAGAACACGTGTGTGCTCTCGAAATAGATGATGTGATGCAAGGGGAGATGAGGAAGATGATGCACGGTGATGGGGAAGAGAGTAAGTGATATGGAAATGGATGAAGCACAAATGGATTTGAGGACAAAAGATGATGTTGCCCCAGTCAAGGTACAAGCCAAAATGGGTTGATGATGGATGGAGTGTTGTCAATGAAGGATTGAAGGATCCCGAAACAACATGAGGATAGGGAAGGATACATCCCACTGAGTGGTATTGATGAGGGAAGGATACATCCCAAAATACCACTAAAGGATAGGGAGGAATACCTCCCGATGATGATGATGAAAGTGTTGTTGATGAGGGAAGGATACATCCCAAAACAACACCGAAGGGATAGGGAATAATAATAATGGATGATGATGATAATGGGGGGTCAAGGCTAGTAACAAGACTGGGGACAAGACCAAGGATATGATTAGATGATTCGAGCTAAGTGGAATGGAGGGGGGTTGGATAGAGATGTGAGATAAGGATGAAGGATGAATGGATGGGGGGATACATGCAAGAGGATGAAATGGAAAATGAAATACAATCCTAATGCAATTTACCATCTTTGGAGCACTGATTTTTGCTATAGCATAAGACACAAGACACCAGGGTATGAAGAACCAAGGCGAATTAGTGTCTAATGCACAAAACAAACACAA
This sequence comes from Sequoia sempervirens, assembly GCA_007258455.2. Classification (NCBI taxonomy): domain Eukaryota; kingdom Viridiplantae; phylum Streptophyta; class Pinopsida; order Cupressales; family Cupressaceae; genus Sequoia; species Sequoia sempervirens. The sequence continues at coordinate 5,554 of VDFB02020402.1, read as the reverse complement.
AAGACAAGAAGGTTACCCCAACACCCCAAAGTCACAAAGACCTTGGTCGGGCCAGGTATTGAGATAACCATAAGAACAAAAGGATGCCCCAGCATAACATAAGACCTCGGAGATCTTGGTGGGTACTATGTGGGACAACCAAGAAGACACAAATAGACATAAAAAGATACAGATATGCCCCTATGTTGACCAATCAAAACACACCATAATATGATGGATTATGGCGGCCTTGACAAGTGATGATAGGGAGCTCCAATGATAAACAAAAGCCAAAAACATCAAAAGATTGCAATCACTTTCAAATGTCCTTTGCCATAGGATCAAGGGGATAGATGGGATTGATGAGGTCTGTTAGGAAGGATACATCCTGTTGAGACCAAAGATGACGGATATTAAAAGATCGTTATGACGCGGGATGTTCAAAATCGATTGGATCTCATGATATAAGTGAATCTTGTTTGTTAAGAACCAGCTAGCTAAGAGCATAGCTTGACGACACGACACACGAGAGACATGACAAGATAAGAGACTTCGATGGATGGTAAAGACGGGACAGACAAAACCTAAAGACCTAGGGGCTCGGGGGCCGATCAAAGATTAGCCTTGCCTACGTAAAAGCGCAGAGCCCTCGTAGTTCGATAAAAGGCGGACGACTGACCATGATGGAGATTTCGATGGATGACCAAGATAGGATGGAGAATAGGAGAAAAGTGGACAAGATAGATCGATGATGGAACCCCGGGGGCAGATCAAATGATCGACCTTGCCTACGTGAAAGCGCAGGGGCAACGTAGTTCGACTAAAGACCGACAACAAATGATGGATGAAAGAGGATGAGATGACCCTAGATAAGGGGATAAAATGATTGGACCGACACGATGGGACAAGATAGATGAATGATGAAGTGATAAGATAGATGATGTTGGACGATAGTGACTATATAAAGCTCGGGGATGGGATAGTTATCCAAATCATCAAAGATGAAGTGGGCAAATGACATGCCATATAGATGAATGGTGAACGATGAGATAGAAAAGATGTGCAAAAGAAGCAGAAGTGATGACGATAAGATGGATGACATTGGATTGCATGGGGTAAAGCCTATAGCTAGATACCAATGACAAGGGATTAGGAGATGGGATGAGGGGAGAGGATGGGGGGGAGGAAAAAGGATTGTTTGGGTGGATTGGATAGAGGGATAAGGATTGGGAGATGAAAGGGATGCTAGGATAGCTGGATACAAAGAGAAAGATGGGGAGATGGAAGGGACACTGTGATAGATGGATAGGGACAGAAGGATTGAGAGATGAAAGCGATGCTAGGATAGATGGGCAGATGGAAGGGATGCTATGATAGATGGATAGAGAGATGAAGGGATGTTATGATAGATGATTTCTCCAAGGACTATGTCACAAAGGAAGCAGATGCCCCCACTCTAGATATGTCATATATAATGAGGCATGAGGGACGAAAGACAAGTGGATGGGAAGATAAAAGAGATAACTGGATGAGAATGGGATGGGTGACTAAGGAATAAGATAAAGCATGGATGAAGGGGATATATACCAATAGGTGTCCAAAGCATGCATAGATAGGTGCCCCTATTTTGATCAAGATCACAAGAAGGATGGAGGGAATGGGAGATAAACGAGATATGATGGTAGGATGCAGAAGATAGGTGGGATGGAGGGATTTATGAAGAGGATGGATAACAGGAAGACGGGTGCATAGCTAGAAGCATAGCGGATGGAGGGAATGCATATCAGGAAGTTGCCCCCAAGTGCAGATGGGGATTTACGCATGACGCCTGTTTGCCAGGTTTTCATCATGGTACTTATCCAAAGCGCTTGTTTGCCAAGTTTTCACCATTGGATGAATTATTTCTCTTTTGCTGACTTCTTTTTTACTTTTTTTGTTGACTTTTTTTTGGATTTTTGACTTTTTGGATAGTATGCAGAAGGAGATGGATAAGGACATGTGATAAGGATTAAGGTGTTAAGAGCTCATGTTTGAAGTGACTGTTGGATGTTGGTACAACCTTATGAGGATAAATGGGTTATGCATGAGGATGAATTAGGGGGATTTGAGAGGGGAGATACATGAGATAATGGATGGGATGCTGCAAAGGGTATGGATGGAATGATGGGGTAGATATGTGATGGGGAGATGTGTTCAGGACCAACATTGGCACATGTGGTGGTGGATGTGAAAAGATGAGAGGATTACTGGATGGAGAATTTGTGGATAATGGAGGAGATGGAATGGTGAATTTTGGGACATAGGGACCCAAAACAGATTTAAGAGATGAAAGGGGTGTATAATGAGCTTTTGGATTAGCAACTTTGGATGTTCTTACAGATTTTTTATTTGATGACATTGCATCTTTTTTCTTTGGGATCCACATGGTTTTGATCTTTGCTTTGGTGGGCCTTTGTGGCCTACAGATTTTATTTAGATTTAGATTTTTCTTCTCTTCACCATGTATTTTAGAGGGGACATGGGGAGCCGTAAATTCAGGTGGATGCTTAGATTTATGCATTTTTCCTTTAACAGCCAAAGTGCTTTTAGTAGCAATGGGATGGGTGTGAATGGATGGATGATGTGGAGGACACATGAATGGAGGGATGGAGGTAGGATTTTTAGGATGATATGTGGATGGATGATGTACAGGTACGTGCCTTTGTTGATCCCGATTAGGGAACATGAGAGTGGGATAGTTATGATGGGCGACATGGATAGGTGATGGATGGATGAAAGGATGGATAGGATGAGATGGAGGAGGTGATTTTGGGATATAAGGGCCCAAAATAGACTTAGGACTTGGAGGATATGGGATGGGGGATGAGGGGACATAAGGACCCAATATGGATGGAGCGGATGAAGGAGGAAGATGGACAGTTGTTTTGAGGTGATATGATAGAGGAGGAGGGATGGCGACATATGATCTGGTAGGGCGATGAGAAGAGCCGACATGTCTTTTGGAAAAGGCTTGTTGAGGACGTTTAGAGGTTGTACCAACATTTTTGGATTGCAAGTCATGAGTAGTACATCCAAGACCTTGCGGATACAAGTGTTCTTTAGCTTGGATGGGCTCTATAATACCTTGCTCATGAAGGCCTAAACCTTTTCCTTGATAATTCATTTTCTTGAGTATTCGATCTAAGATAGGATTTTTGTTATTCTGGAAGAATGATGTGAGTCCATTATTAGGTGGAAGAGGAGAGTTGGTGTATATGCTTTGTTTTTCTTCCGCGAGGAGACCACCATGGAGGAATGTGAGAGGACCAAGGGGATATGCAAGCAGTGTGGGGATAGCATTTTTAGGTGATGATGGGGGATCATGAGAAGGAGATGATGGGATAGCAACATTAGGAGAGGGAGTAGGGGCCATGATAGGATCTGGAATTGTGGTAGTGGGCTCATACGATGGAGTGATGGTAGGATCTTGATCGAGAGAAGGGGATATGCTAGCATGCTTTGGATTAGACTCTTGGTGTGACTCATCGTGTGTGGGAGGCATGGTAGCGGAGTCTTGTTGGGACTCTTCAAGTGGAGAAGATGGAGGGATGGAAGATTCATGAGGTTCGTTGGGATCAATTTTGGTGCTATTAGGAGTAGAGGGAGTGGATTGGATTTGAGTGGATCTAGGAGTAGAGGGAGTGGATTGGATTTGGGTGTCTTCGATAGATTGGTTGGATCTAGGAGTAGAGGGAGTGGATTGGATTTGGGTGGATCTAGGAGTAGAGGGAGTGGATTGGGCTTGGGTGTCTTCAATGGATTCGGTGGCTCTCATGGTAGGAGATGTGGGTTCAATGGTTTTAATGGTTTGATCAGTGCTAGGGGTGGTAACAACAATGATAGGTGTGGTGTGGAGAAGGGTCTCATCACTAGTGACCGTGGATGATGGATTGGGATAGCATGGTTCCATGACTTCAAGATGTGGAGTTGGGGATGGCTTCTTTGTAATGAGTCCTTGGAGAACTTCTGAAATGAAAGACTTGCATATGGTTGGCTTGGCTGGGGTGGTAGAAATGGATGAGGGATTATGGATTTGTGGACTAGGGTTAGATGGAGGAATGGGATCGAATGTAGGACTATGAGTAGATGGGGGATTAGGATTGTATGGAGGACTAGGAGTAGATGGATGAATAGGATTGGATGGAGGGCTAGGAGTAGATGGAGGACTAGGAGTAGATGGAGGAACGGGATTGGATGGAGGACTAGGAGTAGATGGAGGACTAGGATTGGATGGAGAGTTAAGGTAAGGATATTGGAGTGGTGAATTAAGATAGGGGGACATGGATTGTGGATTAGGACAAGAGGATATAGGTGGTGTAGTGGAACAAGAGGATGTGGGGGATGAATTATAATAAGGGTATTGGGATGGTGGATTAGGATGAGGATATGTGGATGTAGGATTAAGGTAGAAGGGTGTGGATGTAGGATTAAGATAGGAAGGTACGAATGTAGGATTAGAGTGCATAGATTGGCATGGAAGATTAGGGTAGTGGGTATATGCGGATGAAGGATTTAGATAGGAGGATGTGGATGGGGGATTAGGATAGGGGAATTGAGATGGTGGACTAGGATAAGAGGATACGGGTGTTGGATAAGAGGATGATGTAGATGAAGGGTATGATGGATATGATGGATATCCCTTGTCAAAGGTAGTAGAAGCAACGTGATTAGGCATGGATGAAGACATAACGGGATAACTGGAAGGGGTGATTGGATTGTGGAAAGTGGGTGGAGAGATCTTACTAATGACAATAGCATCAAGGGGATCTACGTCATATTCCTCTTGATCAACAAGACTTTCGTTATCGTTGTCAATGTAATTAGGGTTTCCCTTGACCACTATTGATGGAGGATAAGGATTCATGATGGTGAAAGGATGAAGAGGACGGAAAAAAAGATTTTGGATGGGAATGGATTAAAGCTAAAATTGGGATTTTGGTCAAGCTCAGATTAGGATTGGATAAAAGCTCAGATTAGGATGATTGGATGGGATTGTTTTTGATTTTGATGGGATTTGGTAGATGGATGATTGGATCAGGTAGATGATTTGATGAATTTGATTAAAGTATTAGATCAGTTTGATTGGATAGGATCAAATGATTAGATGATGTTGATTGGATAATTGTGATTAGATGAACTTGATCGGATTGGTGTGCTTGGATTGATTAGATGATCAGAGGAATGGATTGGTTTGATTAGATATGAAGAAATAAAAGGTACCACTAGATAGAGCTTGAAAAATTAAGCAATTTTGGTTTTTGAACAAAGTCAATCTGATGCACGGTTTGTAAATGACAGCCCCGGGAAGTTAGGGGCGTGTCCACGCTGCAATGCGAGGCATGGCCGCCCTAGGATGGTCAAATTCTTGATAGGAGGAAATAGAAGGTACCACTAGATAGAGCTCAAAAAATTAAGCAACTTTGGTTTTTGAATGAAGTTGATTCGACGTACGGTTTGTAAATGACAGCCACGGGAAGTTAGGGGGGCGTAGACAACATTCTGCAGTAAAATCAGGGGCATAGACAGCTTTCTGCAG
>VDFB02020401.1:0-12083 GCA_007258455.2 Sequoia sempervirens | reverse complement strand
TAATTTTTCATTCTTATCTTTAGTATTCTTGAAAACAATGAATGAGATTATAAATTTTAATGTTAGTGTTAAACTTATAATTTCTTCTTAACTACTTTGTCCCACTATAGAGATCTTGTGTCTCTTAGATGAGTTCTTGAGAGTTAGTTAGGCCAACTTGTATAGTGAAGTTGAAATAAAGAGATTGTGTAAGAGTTGTTATCTATTTTAGGATGGGTCAACACATGTGAGAGTCATAAAAAATTACTTACCATAGTATTTTCATGCATTATTAGTGACTGTGGTGTTGCCATTTTGTTATTTCCTAGGAATCCTTATGTCTATATATTGGATTCTTGAGGTAGAAGATGTATGCAATGTATCTTATAGAGTTATTCTATCATTTTTTTTAATAGGATTAGGATTTTTGATATCATTGTTGTATTCTATAGAATCCCTATGAGTATATTATAACCATAAATCATCTAACAATGCATTGAGTTGTGTGGTAAATTAGAGGATAGTTATTCTTGAAATAGGATTCATAAAGTATATTTATATCTCTTTCCTTCTTATAGTTGCATATATTCTTATTTCTCTCTTTTTTCATGTTGGGTTCTTTCTTTTGGCTTCTTAGTTACATGAGAAAGTACTAGTTGTTTTCAATACTATTTAAAGTTCTTATGTTGGTTGCAGTCTTTAAATCCATGGTTAAATAGAAGAATTGGATTATTGTTCACCCTCATTACATGTTAGTTGTAGAGTTGATCTCTTAGTGACCTAGAAGCTCCCAAAAAACCTTGTTCTTCTATTTGGATGTACAAAGTGATGGTTGTGGAATATTTTGGTTGCTTAAATTTCCTAGATAACCCTCTAGCATTTTTAGATATTTGTACTTGCATGTTATAGATTCATGATATTTGTACTTGCATTTTTCTGATTGTTGAGAATGAATAATTTTTCCTTCACTTTGGGATTAGCTAGACCTAGGAGAGTATTCCTAGAGGTAGCCTTTAACAATATTTAATCACAAATAAAGATATATAAAATATAAAAAACTATAATAGTATCTATATACATGAAATTTGAAAATTTAGATAAATCAATTTATGTCCTCCGATTTAATTAAATTTTGTCATACTTGATTAATACATCTATTCATTTTGAATTGTATGACCTTAAAATGAAATTTGGTTTCCTTAGGCAACTTCACCAAATTTTATTCCCTTAAGCCATGGACCATTTTGTCCTAGGACCTTACTACACATAGATCCCCTTAAGCCATCCTATACCCTAAATCATAAATCGATGTCTTAAGGGGGAATTTGACATTTCTTAAGGGGATAAATTTGGTGAATATATCTATGTGTCCCTTTCAATGTCTTCTATTATTTTTTCATTCTTATCTTTAGTATTATTTGAAAATAATGAATGAGATTAAATATATTTTAATAAAACCCCATAATTTCATAAATCTACCCTTCATATTAACAACTGTTAGAGTAAAGTAATCAATTAACTTTACTCTCCTCTTAAGATTTCACTTTATGCACACATATTAGTCATTTAATAATTAATATTTAATTATTAAATGCACTCACCTTAGGGTTAGGTTTTCCTTTTTGGTGTTGATCTCCTTTATAAGGATTGATCTCTTGTATTGTATTCACTTCTTGATTCATTTTTTCTCTAATAATACATCTTGCACTTTGTCAGAGCCAAAACCCTTGTTTTGTTCTCTCTCTTTCTCTGTGACAGGTTTCTTGCATGCAGTGTTCTTTGCGTTCTATGGATTTGTTTTTCTCAAATCCTACATGGTATCAAAGCCAGATCTGCTGTAGCTTGTTCAGTTTTTGAAAGATTTAGAGATCTAGGTTTTGGTTGCATCAGATCTGTGTTTGTCTTTTTTATTATTTGGAATAGGGGGTTCTTTTTTTTGGAGCACTTTGAGCCCAAACGGACCTCACCGTTGAGCTCGTAGCGTCCAAAATCCCCTATTTTCATATAAAATTTGTCTAGTTTGGCCACAGTCGACTGAAAAGGAAAATTTTTTTTTGCCCCAGAGCCGTACGGCCCCAGGGCATGTAGTTCAAAGCGAAAAATAAAAAAATAAAAAAATAAAAAAGGAAGTTTTTTTAAAAATTTGGGCGCCGCTTGTTCAGACCGGCTGCGCCACCGGTGCATAGCCCGGCAGCCACCACTGCCGACGGTAACAGCCGGTCGCGGCCAGACAGCCACTGTCGCGCCGCTGGCCCGCACGCCTCCCATTCTCAGCCAGCATGCCACCCCCATGCCACCAGCAGCAGTGCCAACCCCTGGTCGCCCAGTGGACCAGGGGCCCCTTTTTTTTTAGCCCCTGAGGGCTCTAGAGGACCAAATTGGAGATTTTGGAGCTACTTTACGAAATCGGGTGTTAAATGGACGTTTTAGCTCCATTTTTTGCAAACAAATAGTCGTTGGAAAGCTGCTTCTGGAATCAATCTGATGGTGTAGGTTTGGTTTCTTCATTTTTCTGTTTTGATGCTGTTTTACTCAGTCAATGTCAGAACAATCGTTTTTCACTCCCGGAGCCGTATCTTTTGCGTCCGAACTCTATTTTTCATAAACAAATAGGTGTTGGAAAGTTGTTTCTGTGATCTTTCTAGATATGTCATTTATTTTTCTAGAATCTACTCCAAGTACATTTTATTCAGTTTTTTGTGTTTTCACACATCTGTCAATTACTTGGACTTTTTGGCACCTGGAAATGATTTGTTTGCGTGGGATGGATTTATTTGATCTGATTTATCAGTATTGAGGTCAATTATTCTTATATGTTTTAATTTGAAAAGTTATCATGGGTTTTTCTACTCACCCTTCAGTTGTTTTTCTAGAACGGGGTAATTATGAGTCATGGGCAAAGGGCATACTTACACACTGTAGGTGGCTTAATATTTTTCCTTATTTGTATGATCTAATACCTAAACCAGCAACTTCAAAGGAAAAACTAGCTTGGGATATCATTAGAAATCACATAGTAGGACTTATATTGTCTAGTGTTGATTCTAACACTGTGTGGGCTATATCAGGCATTGATTGTCCTCACTCACTTTGGACACATCTTTGGGAGATCTATGGAGACCCCAATGTATGTCCATTCCCAGAGGATCTTGCTTCATATTGTCTCTTACCCATTGCTTGGAGAGAGAATGCACCCTTTGATCATGATACTTTAAAGGAACTTGAGTATTTAGACACCCTTACATATTCTGATGAATTAGAGGACTGTCTCACAGTTCCTACTCTTCAGACTGAGGTTATACTTGTATCAACATCTTTTCTTGTTGTTCTTGATCAGTTTGATATTGCCTCTTTCTTTGGCTCCTATTGATTTAGCTAAGCAAGACATCATACATCTTTCAGACATGGCTACTTGGGATTCTTTTTTCATAGACATTTCATTCTTGTTTGTTGAGTCTCACATTGTAGATTTGGAGGATTACTTTGAGGATTTTCAGCTCCTCTTTGTTGACAGCCATATTCCTACTATTAGCCCACCATCATCTGTGCATTAAGAGGTTGTAGTTCAAGAGTCTTTAGTTCAGTTTGGATTTGACATCTTTTGTTTCAGTTTAGATAGAGAGATTCTTCAGCATCCTATCATGGCACACATCTTGAGACATCTTGGTTCTTCTCTTTTCACAGGGTTTCTTCGACATTTTCCTTTGAATCCGTTTCTTCCCAAGGGGAGGAATATTATTTGCCGCTTCAGGATATCTTTCTGGATTCTACATCAGGCATCTACCATTGTGACAGGAGTTTCTTCATTGTGGGGGGGCCTTCTAGTCTCTATTTCTCTTATGGAGACCATCAGATATAGTGAACTTATATGTAAGTTTTGCAAACATGCCAGTCCAACCTAACTCTTCTTTTTTAAGGTACGTTTTCGGTCTTTTGGAGTAGAGTTTTCTCCCGAGCAGGTTTCTCTCATTTCTCCACTTTTTATAGAGAGATTTCGTTGTATTCTGCACCGACGCCATGTTGCCTGACCCTCTCTCATGTACTTCAGAAGTTCCTTTGTTTCTTCTGCGATTATTGTAGTTTTATCAGAGCCTGGCCCTATAAAGTTAGGAGTAAAGTAATTAATTAACTTTATCTCCTTTAAGATTTCACTTTTGTATGCATCATATTAGTCATTTACTACCAACATTTAATTATTAAATGCACTCACCTTAGGTTAGGCCCTTTGGTGTTGATCTCCTTTATAAGGATTGATCTCTTGTATTTTATTCACTTCTTGATTCATTTTTTCTCTGATAATACATCTTGCACTTTGTCAGAGCCAAAACCCTTTTTTTGTTCTCTCTCTTTCTCTGTGACAAGTTTCTTGCATGCAGTGTTCTTTGCGTTCTGTGGATTCGTATTTCTCAAATCCTACAACAACCCCACACTGGACTCAATTTAATGTGTGTACATGCTATGAATTTTTAATGTTATGGATTTTATAATTTTATAAATGAAATGGTCTTCAAATGAAATATATTTTGAATTTGTGCATGTTCAATGTGATTTTTAAATAACTTTCAAATTATGTGCATTATTTAATTAGTTTGTTGATATATATTTTTTAATTGTTTAACATGCAATTACCATATCATTGCTCACATGGATCCATTGTTTAATTTAGAGGATTTTATTCCCAATCAATAAATTCCTATAGATCCCATACATCCCAATCCACCACATGAACATAACCCTAACACACCTCCACATTCTCCACCGCCTAACCCCGCACCCCCTCCTATAGTTGATGAAAATCAATTAAGAGAGAATATCCGAGAAAACCTCATTGTCATTCAAGGAAATATAGATCTCATAAAAAATGACCCTAGAGTCCCTCCCCATCTCACACGGTTTGCATCTACGATGCAAACTATTATCGATTCTATTTGATCTATTGATGCAAACCTAGTTAGGTTCCATCAATGGAGAGAAGAAAGGAGACAATTCTATGCAGATGGATTGTCATATAAAGAAATCAATGACCTAAAAATTACCAAACAAGCCATGTACCAATATTTTATTAATTCCCATACAAACCAACCCATTCCACCCACGAAAAAATGAATTTCAATTTTATGGTGTAGGCACCATCAAATAGCTACGCATTTTTGGGATAGATGGTGGATGGTGTTTGATACTCCACCACATGGCAACAGTGAGGTGCCCTTATACTTTTTGAGAAAGTTATGGGCTGAGTTTGAGTTGGGTAAAACTCCAACTATTTTGATATGAGGTCGTTTTCGTGGAGTGGGTACGGTAAATGCCCCAACATGAGATTTGCCATCCTCGCTCAATCCATCCCAGTGTTCCTTAACGATTTCAGCAAAGCTGCACTCATGTTATCGACATTAGGAGAATTGAGTTCACTTTCAGGACATCTCACTCAGTAGACTACACACGCGGCCACTAAAGTGGCCAATAGAGAGCATGGAGGCTCAAGCTATATGGATACTTAGGCATCCACTTCAGGCGACGCACATGCATCTGGGACGGGGTCATACCTGGATTTACTATATTTTGAGGATCGTCGTACACAGGTATGTTCATATTTTGAACTTAAATTCAATTCAAGTAAAAAAAAAAAAAAATCCATGTAAATAATAACATCAAACTATATATATGCGCACATAATATTAATTCAATAAGTGTTTGGTAGACCATGATCACTTGATGCTTGAAACTCAATATGATCATCGTGTGCATATGTCTAGTGCTGTAGATTTGGGCTCACCTTTTGGATAGGTACTTGAACCATTATATATTAAATAATTTGTGTGGATATATATCTAATTTAATTTGAATTTGTACACATGTGTGAATGATATATTATATCTAGATGCAAGGAGGTCATACAATACCTAGTACTGACCAACCACAAGTTACAATGGTGAGCGCTTCTGAGACATCATCAGCTCAGGTGTGTGCTTTCAAAAGTTTGTTAAGTTTAAATTAAATAGACATCATAGATTTAATTTAATTTTTCATTTACATAGACATGTGTCAATGATCTATACGAACTGTTGTACATCTATATGCAGGAATTTCATGAGATACCCATGGCAAGCCGCGCACCTGAGACATCATTGGCATTTATGCATGGGAAATCTAAGGTGCATGATCATGAGGTCATATCATTCGAGGTTGTAAACTTTACTTTAAATCTCCTATACAATTTTTACGGACCTTTTAAATATATATATATTCTATAGGTTGTAAATTGTTTGCTTTTATACTTAATATGCAGATAGTAGATTCCATTGCATCTTCTCAAGTGATACGCTTATAGCACCGCTATTGAAAAATATGCCAATTGGCTGTGATCTCACATGATCATATGGTAATTTATGCATACTAGATATCATTTTTACTATATATAAATACTAGATATTTAATTAAATTTATTTTTATCTAAAAGTTTATATTTTCATGCTTAAATATGTTTAATTATATCAAAATTTCTAGAAATAAATTTAAATCTAATTTCAAGTTTCTTGTACTCTTTTACAACTTGATGCGGGTACATCTAGTCAACATGGAACAAAGAGGAGACTTGATTTGACCGATCAGCCTAAAAGTTAGATGGTTTAAATATATTTTATGGACTATAGATCTCTAGTTTTATTTAAATATATGTGTTGGACTTGACATATAAATTCTATGGACTATCTATCTCTAGTTTTACTTTGAACATGCTATTATCATATTTGTGTTTATTTATATCAGTTGACTTTAAAATATGATGATTATATATTGCAGTCAATTATGATATCTTGTTATGTTCATTTTCACACACAAAATCTGCCATTAATTATGTAGCTTTGTATTTTAAAATCGGCTGGCTTACCGCGGTAAATTTTTGCAAACTAAATTCAAATAAGTTTCGAATGTGACAAATTAAAACATTTCTTAAATAGTTTAGATCATATTCATAATAAATTAAGGGTAGGTAATTTTAACTATTTTCCAATTAGATAGCAAATATTTGAATCAATAAACAAAAAACCATCTCCTTGTATGTATAAAATGTATAATTCGTATACAATTGAATAATTATATAAAATGTGGTAAATACAAGACATGAAATGTATAATCTATAAAATTTGAACAAGATATTTAAAAAGTGACATTGAACAAACATATATAATGTATATCAAGATGTTTATTACAACTATATAATATGATGAAACATAAATGTGCATGTAGATACAATTAAAACTTATCAACTTTTAGGTGAAGACCAAAAATTGACATTTACATACTCTCTTGATAAAATAATTTTTCAGTTCAACAATCACTTCGTAGATTGACTTGATGAGAACCTGCAAAAATAATTAATGTAAGTAACTACAATTTTTATGAGTCATTTAAGAAAAAAATTCATGTGAGAAAAGAATAGTATATAGTAAATTCCATACAAATTCAAAAGATGTTTTCCATAGGATGGATTAAGGGGGCCTAAGAGGATATATAGCTTAAGGGGGGTCTTAAGAGAATGGCTTAAGGGGAGGTAAGAGGATGGTTTAAGAGGATGCATCTCATGAACTCAGGATATGGGCTTAACAGTCCTAAGAGGATGGCTTTTAGAATTACGAGTCCTTTCAATAGGATGGCTTAAGGGATGTAAGAGGTGGATTAAGGAGTTGAGTCGACTCCGTGCTGGATGTGCTAGAGTGGATTAAGGGGAGTTGATAGAATGGATCAAAGGGATGTAAGATAGTGGATTAAGGGGATGCATGTCATGAACCTTACAATATGGATATTAATAGGCCCTAAGAGGATGGCTTAAGGGGATGTAAGAGGGTGGATTAATGGGAGTTGATAAAATGACTCAAAGGGAAGTAAGAGAGTGGATTAAGGGGATGTAAGAGGGTGGATTAAGGGGAGTTGATAGAATGGATTAAAGGGATGTAAGATAGTGGATTAAGGGGATGCATGTCATGAACCTTACAATATGGTTAACATGCCCTAAGAGGATGGCTTAAGGGGAATTATGAGAGTGACTTAAGGAATGCAAGATTATGGATTACAGGGATGTAAGAGGATATGACTTAAGGGTGCTTTAACTGGATGGCTTAAGGGGACCTGAAACAACAAATGATATAAAACTTTAATTAGAAATGATTAAATACAAATATATATATATATATATCAATTAACTATATAAACAACTAGATATACTTACCAATATTTATTTATTATTGTAATGCCCCATCATTAGAACCTAAGGAATGTTGCAAATGTGTTATAAAGGTGAAATAATTTTTTTTAAAAAGTATAATTATTAAGTTAATTAGTTGCATACATTCATTAAGTTACACGACGTTACACTACTTTGAGTTTCCATAGACGACTTTAGTATTTCGCATTGCACATATTAAATAATAACATAAAAATAAACATTGCAATTCATTTAAAACTCCATTCAAGATAACATAAAGTAAAAATTTGTTTCATTCATTGCATTTGATAAATTATACAATACTCATCCATCTGATGAGGTAGATCAAATAATAGTTACAAGTAACATTTACATTGTTCACCTCATATACATTTGAGGAATGTTTTCAAATACAATATTTACAAATTACAATGAAGAAAGTATATATAAGTTTCCAAGTGCGAGCTCTCCATCCATGAAGCTCTTGATGTCATGATCATAAACTGGGGACCCAACGGAGTAAGGTGCACGTTCCACCCAACCATGTGGTACCTGTAGGTCCACCCCCCGTGCTAGGAGATAGTAATATGGTTACCTAGACATAATCTACTAACCCTAGACACTAGTACACAACAAACTAATGGTTACATTGCTTCCAGATTTTGACGATTGAATGTGCTACATACACAAGGTTAACTGTTACTTTAGGTGGAGTGTCATCACAATGCTACAAAGGTTACCCTGGTGTTTCTTCCTAGGTTCCGGCCCCCAACCTTGGGTTACCCTGGTAACCTCTTACGAAACCCGGCCCCAATGTAAATCATTGTGGAATCGATTGTCTTTTGAAGAAACAAGACACTAATTTTCCATTCCAGGCCTTCTCATCTTATACTCAAGACTGAAGTAGCTCAAGAGTCATAAGCGAGGCATAAACATCTTGTTAAGAGTTTTTATCTAACTACTCTGTTATTTAGTTATAACTAACTTACTAACTCTTTGTAAGTTACCCTGACACCACTTTGTGTGTCAGCCCTTACAAAAAGCCACTCCCCTAAACGTAAAAAAGATATACTAAGTTTTCTATCTAGGGTAGACAAAGTGCACAAAGAGATCAACACATAATACCAGAAATACCACAATAAAAGTCACAATTTCATTCACAAAAATCCAGTGCACTACCCTAGTTTGTTCATACATATGAAACCATAGTAAAAATTTATTTCCCAAGAAATGACCACATTTGGAAGACTTAATAACACATAAAAATAATCCCCATTTGCCCAATTCAAAAATTAAAGCCATATAAAGCAAATTCACATCTATCATTTGGATATACTAAATCCATATGCATCAGTTGGGAAAACAACATATTTATAAATCATCTTAATAAAAGTTCTATTTTAAAATCAAGAAAAATAACTACTTCATTTAATCTATTTTTCTGATTTTCACAAATTCACTATATATTATAGTCTATAATATCCCAATCTTAATTTTTCACATGCAACATAATTTAAAGAAAAATATATTTTATCTTAAGAACTCCAAGATTATTTTTCCTAACATAACATATATATATATATATATAATTATATATATTCAATTTTGAACTTATTTAATCCCACAATATATATATACATATACACACACACACACATATATATATACATATATACATATATATATATATAAATACAAATTATAACAATAAAATAAAAATCGCATTTATCACATATGATATGAATTTTCGTTTTAAAAAAAAAAATTAATAAAATAAAAATTTTGGAAACCCTTGGCGCAACCCATGACCTCCCTGTGGGGAGGCCGCTGCCCTTACCAGGGCTGCGCCCAGTAGCCATGGTGGCTGTTGTGCACAGCCATGCCGGCTGCGCTCCCATGAGGGGTGTGGGAAGGGTTTCGGCCCTCCCCAAAGACACAGAAAATTTAATTTTCATTTAAAAACAAAACGCATTTCTTAATTAATTTCGTCGTACGGTGATAAACGAAATTCAAAATAATTTCTATGCTTTGCATATTTATGCCTGTACGACGATATGATTAAAATACAAAGGTTCCATTCACAATCCAATTTATGTATATATTAATATAATATATATATATATATATATATATGTATATATAGTTATATATATATGTATATATAGTTATATATATGTATATATAGTTATATATATATATAATTCCTTAGGGTTTTCTGGTAAATATCAGAGGATTTTCTTTTAAAACAAAGAAGTAACAATGGGGAAATTGGGGAAATAGTAAATTTCTTCCAGGGTTTTCAAAAGAACACACGCACAATATAATTTCTTTCAAATCCAAACTTCCCCAGAGGTTTTCAATTCCCTTTTTAACAAATAAATTCCCTTCATAAAAATTCAACTACTTTCCATAGAGAATATACTACAGAGGTTTTTTTTTTTTAAACCATCAATTCTTCACAAACAAAATACAAAAAACAATTTTCTGTATGAGAAATACAGGAATTAAAATTAAGCTAAATTCTTTTCAAAAGCATTCCTTTTCAAAAACCAACAAAATGAAATTAATAAGAAAAATACTTGATTTCCTTTGCTTTGAAAATTGACTGGAGAAGATCTTGCCTGTAACTTCCTTCCACAATTGTTTCCCGAGATACAAAGCCCAAAGCCCAAACAACAACCAGAGATTTTCCACCAAATTGCAACAAAATATAAAAAAAAACAATTACAGAGAATTTTTACAAAGCCCCAGAATTATTTTCCCGTGAAGAAAAAATTGTATCCTTTGTGCATTCCCAGATTCACAATAAACTCCGTAAACAACTTTCCTCAACTAAAATTCATAATTACACTGGCACACATGTTGAGGAAAAACCCAAAATATCCTCAACCACTTCTCGGATAACCTTTTTTTTCAAATTACATGCATTTAATTAATTTGTTTAATTTATTTTAGAATTTACAATTTTCAAATGCAAATTTACTTATTAATAAAAATTACCATTTCCTCCAAATATTTAATTTCAATATTGAATTTATTCACACAAAATTAATACAATTTAATTTAATTAATTAATTAATTTAATTAAATAAACTTAATCTTTTAAGATCAAACTATTTAACCAAATAAGCTAATTAATTAATTAAATAACAAGCAACTAATTTCTTCAACATTAAAATTTAATTTAAATAACAGTAAATAAAACATAATAAACTATTATTTAAAATTAACAATTTTCCTTTCAAGCAATTAAACCAAACAGAAAAATACAAAACAATCCTATGACTCTAAACTAAAACAGACGATGTACTAAGACCGGGATTATAGATTAGACTAGGGTAAACCAAACTACTACCTCCCAATCAACGTATCCATTAAGTCTTGACACACTCAGACCTGAGTACCCAGGTGGAGTCGGTGTCATGTACCTGCAATTCCTGCAACCAAGCAATAACATGTATATATATATAAAACCATTGTACAGACACACCGTGCAGAGAAAATCATTGATATCACAGGGCACTCGCAAGCGAGTGATGGGATTCTGTTCTCCACACCAATACACGTCACATCAGACTGACGAAATAAATAACTATTAGTCCATCAAAACATATACATAGCAATAATCAACTGAAAGTAAACATCTACGCTATCTCAAAGCATGTCTAAAATCAGTAATCACCAAACAATGTATCATCATGTCACAAAATAAATCCACTATCGCTCAAAACCGGCAATCAAATATCCAAACAAAGTATCATAGTCTAACAGTGTAAAAACACAACAGCAGAAAACATAAGCATAAATGGAGGGGTACTACAATTATGTTGTACCATCTGCATCCTCTCTCTTTTTTAATGCATCTATGATTGTCTCGTGATCATCCATTCGAAGTGTCCATAAA
>VDFB02020400.1:0-11964 GCA_007258455.2 Sequoia sempervirens | reverse complement strand
TGTCATATTCAATGAGAAGGTGTTGTACAAAGATTTGTTACTGCAGCATGAGAAGAAAGAAAATGATTATGCTGTGTTGGATGATATTCCAAACAATGATGTTTCAGTGGTTCCTCATGCTAGGCAACAACAACAACAAAAAATACCACAAACTCCTGTTAGACGATCTTCAAGGATAAGTAGACCTCCATAAAGATTCTCTCCCTCTTTGTATACTATTTTGTTAACTGATGTTGGTGAACTAGAATATTGTGATGAAGCTATGCAGGTGGATACCAAGGTTCAGTGGGAGCATGGAATGAAAGAGGAAATGGACTATTTGCTGGAAAATCAGATTTGGGATTTATGCAAGTTGCCTGCAGGTAAAAAGGCTTTACCAAACAAATACTTATAAAAACAAAGAGGAGGATTTTTTTTGGAGGTAAGAAAAGATTTAAAGCCGCATTAGTTGCAAAGGGATTTGCAATGCAAAAGCGGTATTGACTTTGATGAGATTTTTCCTCGTTGTTAAAATGACTTTTATTCGTATTGTTTTAAGTATTGTGGCTGCTGAAGATTTGCATTTTGAACAGCTTGATGTTAAAACAGCCTTTCTCCATGGTGATTTTGAAGAGGAAATATATATGGACCAGCCACAAGGATTTGAGGTCAAAGGTAAGGAGAAACTAGTGTGCAGATTGAAGAAAAGTTTATATGGATTGAAGCAAGCACCTCGAACAATGGTATTTGAAATTTGATAGTTTTATGGCTGAGCAAGGCTACAACAGGTGTAATTCTGACCATTGTGTTTATTTTAAGAGGTTGGATAATGATAGCTACATTATTTTGTGTTTATATGTTGATGATATGCTTGTAGTTGGGTCTAACATGGACCATATAAGAGAGTTGAAACAACAGTTAGCAAAGTCTTTTGCTATGAAGGATTTGGGGGCAGCAAAACGAATCCTTGGTATGAAAATTCGTAGAGATAGGAAAAAAAAATTGTTTTTATCTCAGGCTAATTATGTTGAAAAGGTGTTGCAGAGATTTCATATGGAGAATGCAAAAGCTGTCAACACACCTTTACCTAGTCATGTCAAATTGACTAAGGATATGTGTCCAAAGACACAAGAGGAGGAAGAAAAAATGTCCAAGGTACCATATGCTTCAGCTGTAGGCAGTTTGATGTATGCCATGGTATGCACGAGACCGGATATTGCACATGCTGTAGGAGTTGTTAGTAGGTATTTGAGTCATCTCAGAGTTGAGCATTGGAATGCAGTAAAATGGATTCTCAGGTAC
The DNA here is from genome assembly GCA_007258455.2 of Sequoia sempervirens. Taxonomy (NCBI): domain Eukaryota; kingdom Viridiplantae; phylum Streptophyta; class Pinopsida; order Cupressales; family Cupressaceae; genus Sequoia; species Sequoia sempervirens. Next base: position 10,683 of record VDFB02020400.1, on the reverse strand, counting down.
TTGAGAGGTACATCCAGTAAATGCTTATGTTTTGGGGGCTCTAATACTGATTTAAAAGGCTATGTTGACTCAAATTTAGCAGGGGATATATATACCAAGCGGAGTACCACTAGTTATGTATTTATAGTTGGTGGTACAATAGTGAGTTGGATTTCTCGATTGCAGAAGGTGGTTGCTTTATCCACCACAGAGGCAGAGTATGCTGCTGCAACAGAGGCGGAAAAGGAGATGATATTCCTGCAACTTTTCATGGATGAGTTGGGAAAACAACAGGCTGGAAATTACTTATTTATAGACAGTCAAAGTGCTATACATCTTGCAAAGAATTCTGCTTTGCATTCTAAAACAAAACACATCTAGTTGAGATATCATTTCATTTGGTCAGTGTTGGAGGATGGACATGTTAAGCTGGACGGGGTGTACAGTATACCATGGGCTATACAGTATAGCATGATCAGTCACCACATACCAATAGCTTGAACATCTCATAAAAAGGAGATACATAAGCTAATAAAAGGTAGTATTATTTTCCTTATTAAACACACATCGTGGGTCTCTAACTTAGTACCTACAAGAAAAAGGAATGGAGAAATCAAATTGTGTGTAGACTTTAGGGATCTAAACAGGGTTTCACTTAAGGACCACTATCCATTTCCTTCTATGGAAAAAAAAATGTAGGTTGTGTCAGGATCCGAGAGGTTTTCTTTGTTGGAAGGTTTCTTGGGTTATAACCAAACCTTTGTGAAAGAAGAGGATCAGTTCAAAAAATCTTTTACCACAAGATGAGGTGCCATAACATATAAGAAAAAGTCTTTTGGATTATCTAATGTTAGGGAAACTTTTCAAAGGGCCATGGATATGGATTTTCAAGGCCTCATGAATAATATTTTCTTGTATACTTAAATGGTATCACTATTTTTCAAAGGATGCAAATGAATATTTTACTCATCTAAGGCAGATTTTTGACAAGTGTAGGGAGTATGGTGTATCCCTCAATCCAAAGAAATACATATTTGTTGTTCATGAAGGTAAGTTTCTTGGTTGTGCGGTGTCCAAACATGGTATTAAAATTGACACTGAAAGGGTAAGTGCTATCTTAGCTTTACCTTTACCAGCTCATAAAAAAGGTTTACAAAGTTTCATAGGAATGATAAATTTTATTACAAGGTTTATACTAGATGTTGTTGACCTTTTAAAATCACTAACATTCATGTTAAAGAAATATTTGGTTTTCAAGTAGACCCAGGAAAGAAAAAGAAGTTATGAAGGCATAAAGGAAGCTTTAGCAACAACACCTACCCTCTTAAATCTCAATTTTTCTATAGATTTTACCTTGTATGTTTATGGAAATATTGACACTATCTCAGCTATGTTAGTGCAAAAAAATTATGAAGGTTTGGAGAAGCCAATAGCCTTCTTTAGCAAAGGCTTCGAAGAGTATGAGAAAAGGTATATTTTTTTTGAAAAACATGTTATTGTTGTTATTAGGAGCCTAAAGAAATTTAGACATTTGATCTCAAACAATAAAGTTCAATTTAATGGTTTCTCACCCTAGTGTTAAGAAATTTATTTTGAGCAAGGATTTAAATGAAAGGCTTATTCGAATAACTAGCTAGTGATACATATAATAACAAAGAAGAGGTTGATGATGCTGTCCTAGCTATTCAAGAAGACTCCCAAACAACTACACACACTTCTTCTCTAAATTGGGTGGAAGATATGACTCATTCTCTCAAATAGGTGAGTGTCCACAAGGAATGGATAGGGATAAAAGAAGGTACTTTAGGATGCAATCTATCCCATATGCACTTTTGAATGGCATATTTTTGAAGAAGGATTTCTGGTGTGTTACTTAGATGTATTGGTGTTGACCAAATTGCAAAATTTTGCAAGATTTTCATGATGGAGCAACTAGTGGACACTTTGCACATAGAGAAAAAACATTGAAGATAATGACGGTAGGATATTATTTGCCTAGTTTATTTAAGGAAGCACATGCATGGGTAAGGAAATGTAAAAAATGTGTCTTTTCTCAGGCAAAGAAAAGTTAGCAACCCTTCCCTTGCAACCTATTCAAGTTGAATAACCCTTCATGAAGTGGGATATTGACTTTATTGAAGTCATTAAGCCACCTTCTAGTGTAGGTCACAAGTGAGTTCTCAATGCTATTGATTATTTTACTAGGTGGACTAAATTTGTAGCATCGAAGGAAGCTAATAAGGGTGTTTTTTAAAACTTTTATGAATATTTATTAACAAGATTTGTGTTCTTGATTCCATTATTTTTAATAATTCTTTGGATTTTGTGGGTGTAAATATAAGTGAATGGGCTATGAAGAATGGTATATTCTTGAACATATCTTCAAACTGTTACCCTCAAGGTAATGGACTAGCTGAGTCCACAAACAAAATTTTGATTAGGATCATCAAGAGAACCATTGAAGATAATCAGAGGGCATGACATAAAAAATGAAATCAGCTCTATGGGTTGATAAGATTACCCCTAAAATGTGAATTGGAAACTCCCCAACATGCTGGTTTATGGTAAAGAAGCAAGCTTTCCTACTTGAATTTCCATCTCTTGACTTGGTCAAATAGCTTGAAATGTTAGAGGAGGATCTAATCGTAATAAGGTTACTATAGCTAGATAATTTGGAAGAAGTTAGAAATCAAGCCATGAAAATAATGGAGATTCATCAAGCACGAGTAAAAAGGTCATTTAACAAAAGGGAAGCTCCTAAAGTCTTCAAAGAAGGTGATGTGGTCCTCAAATGGGATGAATTGAAGAGCGGGCCTAGGAAACATTCTAAGTTTGATTCATTATGGAGTGGGCCTTATAAATTTTTTGAGTTCAAACAACATAATGCCTTCCAATTGTCTAAGCTGGATGGAGAAGAGATACCAATCCTAGTCAATGGGATTCACCTCAAACAATTTTTTGAGTTATAGATGAATCCTTTGTACATATTAGGATATTTTCTTTCATGATTTAATAAGTTTTGTTGCACAATGTTTTAGTTGTTTTTCCTCTAAGTGTTGATGTACAATTTTATTTTTTGTTAGGGGACTACAAGTTTTGTTTTTATTTAGGTTCTCTAGTTGGCAGTTTCAGGGTCTTGAAAACTAGTTGTTAAGTTTGTTCTAAGTTTGTGTCCTAGTTCCTTTGACTCTTTTTCACAATGGATTGAATAAGTTGGTTGGTATGAGTTTTTGCAGGAATTTTTTTTGTAGATTTCACCAAAGATGTTGATATTCTATCACCCTAACATCAAAATTTTCTTATGCCCAATAGTTATGTAGGAAATTTTATAAATATTAATCCTTGAAAATAAACTTATGAATCCTAGGTGCTAATAATGTAAAAATAAATAAATAAAATGTTAATTCCAATAATTTCTGTTAGAGTCACTCAAGGACTTAAGCTTCCAGGATCACCTACAAATCCATAAATAACCTTTTACAAGAGAAATTGCAAGATAATATAACCAATATGCAATAATCTAGATTGTAATTGTATTGGATTGAAATTTAATACAAATGAGAACCCCTTGGTTATATAGCCAATGTGTGAGATAGGATTAGAAAATATTGTGACATGTGTTTTAATCCTATGTTATGAGACAACTAACTTAACAAAAAATTCAAAAAGATAAGATAAGACAAGATCTTATCTAGATATCTAAGACATCTAGAAGGAATCTAGAAATTAAGTAAACTTAACATGTGAATAATTCCCCCTTGATAGGATTAGCTAGGTAAAAGATATTTATTCACACCAATAGTTTCAAGCACAACAAGGGAAATAAGAGGAAAAATAATAAAATTATTCACCTTTGGAAGCATCACCCACATAATAAGAGGAAAAATTAAGAGGAAAAATTAGGGTTTTTAGTTTGGTTATTTGAAGGAGTCCAAGAAAGGAGAAAAGGATAAAACCCATTAATAATTCAATCTCTCACAAAAGGAGAAAAGGAGAAAACTGACCAATGGGACAAAACTCATCTCTAAAAGAAAGAAAAGTAACAAACAAGAATGATGTATGGAGGATACCCCCAAGTACTACATCCATCATGAATATACAATTAATGAATCCCCCATAAGATGGAAATAGAGAGACAATATATCCCCCCCGCAATGAAGAAGCTCCAATATGGATGAAAAATGCTTGAAAACAAAAGATGATCCAATGTCTGCAAGCAACACATATTCCCTTAGGAAGACATAAATCCATAGGTTGATGAAGAAGCCACTTCATTTCTAACTAAAAAGAGGAAGGATGAAGTCTCAACATGTATGCCTCTAAAAATTGATTAGGAGTCTCCAAGCTTGAAGAAGTCACAACCTAATCATGGTCAAAGTCAACCAAGAAACATGAAAAATCAAGGGAATAAGGAAACTCATGACTGTCAATCTCCAAAGACAAAGAATATGAGATAACAATTATGTTGAATCTTTCATCAAAGAGGAGAGAAAACCCCTCAACTATTTCCTCCAAATTTGCAGTATGAAACTCCACAAATAAGTTAGAAATCCCTATCAAATATTCATCCCATACAGAAAGATCTAAAAAACTATGATTATCCTACTAAATTTAGAAGCACTAATAGATGATGAAGCAAAAGATGGAGGAGTAGGAAGTTCAACACTGGTCTCTAGAATACCAAGGTTTAGATGACAAAACTTCTCCTCACAAACACTATTCACACTTGATGAATGTGTTGAACACCCAGAATATTGAGAGGGGGGTTAATCAATATTCATTGAAAAACATTAACTTCATTGACTTAAACACGAATTCAAAGCATCTCATCAAACTTGCATAAATGAAAAGGAACAATTAAAGCATGCATCACATCAATGAACACAAGAACACCAAATTTACATAGAAAACCCTTGAAAGGGAAAAACCATGGTGAAGAATAGCTCACAATATATTATAACCGATTAAAATGGATTTACAGAATGGTGGACTCATTGTCCAAGGACTCACTATTTAGATAGAATGGCTCACTACCAAGGGCTCACTGCCTAGAATAGAAAGAGATAGAAGAAAGGGTGGCTCACTGCTGTTGGGAAAATGTGTCTCAACCTTGTAATTATATAACGGTTATTATTGATAGGATATATATATTATATATAATATATATATATCCTAGTTACATCGATAGGTGTAATATACAATGACATCAAGGGGGAGGAGTGGGATGTGTGTAAGCAATTTTTTGTTAACTTTTTCAGGAAACTCCTAAAATGGTCGACATACATTAGATAAATGATACATTGTAAATCTAGACCGTTAATTATTACGCTTTAGATCTAATGGTGGATATTTTGTTGGTCTGTCTTGCCCTAGAATGTAACTCTATTTTATGAGGGTGTTGTATTATGATTGTGGTAGGAAGAGATGGTGATGTATTCTAAGAGTTTGACAACAGTCATGTTGTCTCTTGATCTCTGGCGTTGACACTCCTATGACAAGCTTGCTCTGCAAGAATATTGTAATCTTTGTGATTTACTGAATAATATATTGGGAGGCTTTTGGAGTGTGGGGTTTTTCTCCCAAAAGGGTTTTCCCCACGTCAATCACTATGTTGCGGTATGCATGATATTTATGTTTATTTCTGTTTAAGTTTATGTAACTTTTAAAGATCTATAAAAGTTTTGCATTATTCTCCTCTCAATATTAGTGTAGGAATTTTTTCCACTACCTTAGCTTCCTTACAATTTCCAAGGATGAACTACTAACAATGCATCTGCAACATGCTAAAAATACAGTTCCACTTAAGCTTAGAAAACTAACTTTACACACTTCATACTTCACCACTATCACCTTTCGCACTTCACACTACATCATATCTTGCACATACTCTTACTTAGATCCAATACACTTCATCACACAATGAATTAATCTTGTATATATACTACAACCAACCAAAACATCAATTAGGTCGACCTAACTAGATAAAATGTGCAACATAATAACCTATCAACACAAAAATCTAGAACACACGCTTTATGGAGAGAAAAAAAATGTGTACCACACCAAAATAGGTCAACATGACCTATAATCACTCCCATTATTCCACTTTATACACTACTCAACTTCGTACGACACCAACAACTAAATGCACCAACTATTCATTCACAAATCAACACATGGACCACCAATCACTTGCCACTTGGAGTTAACATGCATTTTAAAACAACTAAATGCACCAACTATTCATTCACAAATCAACACATGGACCACCAATCACTTGCCACTTGGAGTTAACATGCATTTTAAACCTTCTAATGCTTCCTCAAAATTGTATAGCATAATATTCATCCATGGTGGAATGCAGAGCATTTCAGCATGCACTCTGCACTTGTAACATTGCCATTACTAAGCCTGATATACTATCAACAATATCTTCAACTATGGAAGGAAAAAAACCCAAAAAATTTGTATGTAGACAGCTTCAACACCTACCATCAATACCTCAAAACCACATGACAAGATTATGCTTTGCAGAACAATGCGGATCACAAAACTATTGCTTTGTAACACTGAAAATGCACACTGAGAATTAGTCAATTCTCCAAAACACTTGGTCTTCTCTAGAACAACACTTCTACATTTCTACAATGGGTTTCCATCAATAACAACACCATCTACTAACATGCTCATGTTTCTAACAATCTCCCCCTTTTTCATTAATGGAGACACACTTCTCCAAAACACTCTCCAAAATACTCTCCCCCTTTGACATTAAGGGAATTTAAGGGTACCAAAAAGATACTTCTCTTCTATACTCAACACACTTCTCCAACAATATCCCCATTAGTGAAATATTTACATCAAAGTGGCTCCCCCTAACAATGTTATCCATCAAAAATAAAAAAAATTGTACTGCAACACCATCGACTACTTTCATATATGTACATTGAAATCAAAAAATTGCATACACAAAGAAAAAATGTACAACTTAACTAGCAGAGGGAAAAATACCCTTATAAGACTCCTTCAACTTTGCAAATTGTGCCTCCTAATCTTTCTTTGCAACCTTCCAACCCTTTTTAGCAAAAGAAAGCATATGAAACTTATTTTCAAATTGAATATGGAGGTCTTCTCCTTCTTTTGAAGAACTAGGCACTGGATTCATTTACACCACCTTCTCATGATTAGCTAAAACTCCAGTTAAATGGGGTAAGAATTGCACTTAGCATATCTCTAAGTTGACCATACTACATTATTATTTTCTCCTTTTGTTATTGTCGTAGAACGAATTGACCATGCAAATTTTCAATAATTACTCTTGTAGCTCCATTTGCATCATTGAATGGATCATAAAATCACGAGGTCTGAGCAATTTCAGACTCAATTGAGTCAATTTGGCCTTTGATGCTCCTTGTAGAAACTAGCCACTTTAAAAAGAATTGAAATATTTTTTTTGCTTCATCCAAACACTTCTTGAAATCCTCCGGGTTGTCTTGCAACTTGGTGTGTGCAGTAGCAAACTTATTAGAAACATCAAAAATAATTTTATCATTAACTTTCTTTCCCATTTCCTTCTCTATATTCTCTTCCAACCTAGCAGAATATTCATTAAAGGAGTCAAGAAATAACCTCAACTACTGCACACTGGATAAAGAATTATCAATATACACTCTAAAAAGTCCTTGCAACACTTTCACAACTTCATGCACCAACTCAATACTCTTTTTATTAGTTTGAAGAATCTCCTTCCTTGTGGAGGCATGAAATAGTTCACCAAGCTATAAATTTTGTAAAAGGGAAATATTATCCAAGTCCACTTGACCTTGCTGCATAGGAATCTACAACAGTTGTGTAGAAACCACTGGTTGAAACTGTAACTGGATGTCCAAAATATATTTTAATGAATCTCTAGAGGATCTGAAGGATTCACCACAAATTTTAGTGCTTTCTTCTTTCTTCTTATCATTATTTTCATTCTCACCACTACGAGAGCACTCTTCTACAACCTTCTCATCTTCTAGAGGAAATGTTTCTTCTTTTTGTGCTTCAATCTTCTCTGAGAGATCTTGCTTATCTTCTTTATTCTCTTCATCAACAATATTCTCCACAACTGGAGGGGTGTTATCAGTTAGCATGTCTTCTTGATGCTCATGTTCATAGTTATTTTGTTTATTAACATGCTCATTGTCTTCTGGGAGGGGTGTATTTTTTCAAATCTTTGTACTGTCTCATTCCTCAACCTCTCAATGTCTTTCTTATCCCTGTTCAATAGAGTGCTAACTCTTTTCTTTGTCCTAAACTTCTTGCTATGCAATTTAGACAATTTGATTTTATCCTCATGAGACAGAGAGGAATCAATCTTCTTCAAGGAAAATGTCTTCATCTTTTCATCCTCTTCAATAGCCTCTTGTCTTCTTTTATTCGACACACCTTTTAGATCATCTAGCAATTTATCCTCTATCTTATCTAGCCTACTATCAAATGTTACCATATATTTAACAATAGCCTCTTCTGTAGTTTCCTTATATGCATTATCTATATCGAGATACATTTTAGCAATTTCCTTTAGCATATCGAACTCTGCAATGCTATTGAACAATGCATCTAACTTCATAGGACTATGTTTTTGCATCAAAGGGGTCTTCTCAAATTTATTACTCTTTTCTCTTCAAAAAAATAAAATCTTTCTTTTCCTTTTCCACTTCCTCCTCACTTTTTGTATCCACTACATTAAATTTCTTTCTTTTTGAATCGGTCTCTTCCTGAGAGACTAGATTTCCTTTTCCAGACCAATTGGGGTCCTTCTTCTTCTTCATCTTTGAAACTCATATTCTTTTCTCTAGCTACTTTTTCTTTCCTTCTCCTTTTGGGAGTCCTGTTGCACAGAGGTGCTGGATGTACTTTTCTTCTTCGAATCACTTGTTGGCTTTGTTCTAGAGGGAGAAGTTTCAAAAGGCTTTATAGTAGTAGGTGGTATGGGAACTGAGGTCCTGCCTAAATTTTTTGACTTTTGTGGAGTCTTTGGAGAGGCAGATGTATCTATAAATTTCTTTGCAAAACCCTTTGGTGGGTTCACCATCTCCTCCAACTTAGCTTTCATCTTCTCAACAATCTCCTCAATGTCTTTATTTTCCTTCTCTAGGTTTTCTTGAATCCTTTTCTCTTCATAGGTACAAAAACCATCTATTAAAATATCTCTATGCTTACTTAACACAAAATCTGCAATACTGGTACATATAGACTCATCTACCTCATAAGGTAGCTCAAAAAGCCAAACATTTTTGGGTTCAACTGCTTCCATATAGCAGTAGTCTCTACTTACCATGAAATTTATGTCATTCTTATATTTCTGAACAACTCTTGTTGGAATCTTGTACCTCTCTTGCATCTTGTCTTTAAATTTTTTGAAGAATCCCCACAAGGCTGACTTTTGAGACTCAAAATCTGGAAACTTTCTTAGGTGATCTCTTATTTGTACGGCTACTAGAATATTATCAAACCATATGACATTATTTGTTCCAGGAAACTCTCTAAGAAAGTAAAAGTAACAAATAAATAACAAGAGTACCATACTGGAATGGGTACCTTGACTCTTTTGTCTTCTATAGATTCTCCAAAAATTGCAATCTCAGGAGCTCACACAAGTTAATGTCCAAACCTTCCTTCACCATCTAGTGTACAATATGTATTGTGGTGGCAGATACAAAGTTCTCTCTATTTGTATAGAATATCTTACAACCAATCATCATTGAAGCGTACTTCACTTCTAGATCATCAATATCATTCACCATTAGGGCACACTTATTGAGCTTCACTCTGGTAAGCTTCATTACTACCTCATTCTTCATGGCCTTTAATGTTGAAACTAGTCTAGTGGAGCACAAACTAGCTACAACCCTTATTGCATCTTTGTTTATTATGTGTGGAAAATCCAACTACATGAATTTTTCATGCATTTTGCTAAAAACATACTTCACCCACTCATCTTCATGACAAAAATTGGGAAACTTGTTTCACACATCCAATTTATTCTCCATCAAGATGGAGTAAATTGTTTTCAGCTTGAAATCATCTCTAGTTAGAACCTTAGCTCTAAATTTCATCATCTTTAAATGGTCATACCATCCATCTTTGTATGAATGTATATATGCACATCCTCTATGTGCATTACACCACTAGGAACCCTAAAAAATGCACCTTCAGGATCCATTACCATAGATTTGTACGAGTGCTTCTTGAACTTAGGTCTTAGTTGCTCAAGTACATCAATAACCTGAGGAGTATGTTGAGAAGTTGTTGAGATGATTTAGCATTGTTGTCATGGTAGTACTTATTTTTAGGACATTCGTGGAAGATAGTTAATGTGGAATAATGAAGACTAATCTTTTGTTATTGGTTGTTGTGCTAGAAGTTTATTCCAAGTATCCTTTCTATCCAAACATTCATGTAGCATGTTACAAGTTTTGGTATATCTAATTGTGTTTCTCCGGACTAATCTTTTGTTATTGGTTGTTGTGCTAGAAGTTTATTCCAAGTATCCTTTCTATCCAAACATTCATGTAGCATGTTACAAGTTTTGGTATATCTAATTGTGTTTCTCCGGTTGGTACTGAAATTGATGGAAATCAATATTTGGTCTTGGTTGTGGCATTCCTATTGGCTCCAGAATATATTTCATGTAATTCAAAGTTTGCTATCATTTGA
>VDFB02020399.1:0-42563 GCA_007258455.2 Sequoia sempervirens | reverse complement strand
TTTTTTTAGTAAAATGAATACCTAGTAAGGCATCTACAAATTTTATGTATTCCCATTAACACGACATCTTGCATGCATATTTTAGCATATGCAAATGAGAATTCCTGGGATTAGAATTATCTTGATGGTAGAATTCAAAGACTTGCATTGGTTTAGGATTTGTTCATTATGCAAAGAAGATGTGCTCCACTATGGACTCATTATTATTATTATTATTATTATTATTTTATAAAAATGTTAATAATTACATTGTCCTCTTAGAACTGTTCCATTCCTTTCCATTAAAAATGTAACATACTATCGAAGAAATTAAATACATCTTATTTTTTCTCAATTTTATTAATCTAAATTCTTATTAGTCTAAATTGAAATCTAAATCATAAATTATGACACACCTTCAATAATAAATCATACATCTAATTTGATCTTATGAACCTCAAGTATTTTAGCGCTATCCAAAATGTGTGGAAAAGAGTGGCACACAAAAGAATAAAACATAGAATCTCGAGAAGAGACTTTGAGTAGAAACTAGTGTTTTTAAAAATTGGTGTTTTAATTGTTTTTACCTTACTAATTCTTTGATGTACATTTTGTATAACACACATACTTTACCAACATAATTCTTGCTACAACTCTAAATATATTGATAACATTCTTTGCTTTTCCTATATTCTCATAACATGTCTTCAATTATAGACAACCACACTATATAGTTCAAACTTTCTTATTTAATTATTAATATTATATAATAAAAATAATTAAAAATCTTTTAAAATAAAATAATTTTATATTTGAAATTAATTTTAAAAATATTTTAAAATAAAATAATTATTAATATGTGTCTGTTGCATGCTTCGGAGTGAGGAAAGAAGGGCATACAAATAGCTAGGTAATTTATCCACCATCAAAATCTGGTACGTCTTTGTAGTTGCACTTCTCCAGAGGACAAAGATCTGCTTCTTGTTTATGAATATGTGAGAAATGGTACTGCGGTAGATCATTTCCAGGGAAAAAATGAAGGGAAAGGTTTAAATTAGCGTGGAAACAACCCATGCCTTGGCATCAGTTCACAAATAAGAGCCCCCTGTATTTCAAGGTAAAGGTTGTAGATTTTTCTGTGATAGCTTAGTTGCAGTTGTCTATGTTAGACTATGCCAATAACTGAATTTGCTATTGTCTCTTCGCACTTCACAATCTTGAAAGGAAATTTCATAGGGATTAAAATGTCCATTATTGAATTCTTTTTACTTGGTTTAAATTCTCAATTACATACTCATTTTCTCGTGCAAGAGGCTTACATCAAAGGTTCCTAAATTAATGTCGCCATTGGTCGTTAATCTATGAGAGCTGTGGGAAATTTTGAATAATCATCCCTCTCAAATATTACTGCGAGTACATGGTCACATATCGGGAGAATGTCAATTTGTAACTAGTAACGTTGAACCAAAATCAGGTAAAAATTTCATTTATCATTGTGCTAGCTCCTATAATATTCAATATCAATTTATCCATACTTTGTTAAGGATTTCTTCACAGTATGATGGTTGGATATGCCTCATCTAATCACAACAAAAATTTTTATCACAAGCAGTGGCTCCTATGATAAATTTAAAATTTATGTTACCCCTAATGCTTGGGTTTAGGAATTGTAGAAATGATTGTGCAAAACAGTTCATGTGCCCTTTATATGCTTCCACATTTGTTGACAAGCACGGGCTTTGAACTGAGCACTACCCAAATTTCCTGGCATATTTTAAGGTATTTATCTTAACCTGGGCATTTGAAATGCTCACTTTGGAATGCATTTGTTTTATTGTTAGTGTCATTCTCTTGTTTTTCACTTTTTCTCACTTTTTCCAAAGGTCTATTGTGTGCCAAACCCAAAGATCATTGTCCTTGGCCTACCAATGTATTGAGAGTGCTAATGTAACTGGCTTCTTTAACCATGAGTGCTTGATTCTGCAATAAACTGGAATTCAACAACAGATTAACTGTCAGCTATGCAAGTATTGATGCAGATAGAGACCTAAATAGTAATGTGGCATAGAAAGCCTAAAAAATTCTAGAATCATGTCTGAGAAAGAAATACATTCGGTCAATCATTAGGAACTAACTTTCATGTTTTACAATCCTTATAAAGATCCTAACAAAGATAAAAGGTGCAGCATATTAGGAGTAAATAGCAGAATAGTTGCACCAAGTCATGAAAGTTCCACGAAGCATCCCTCATCCAATTATCATATTCAGCTTTCAAGACTATAATTACTAAAACAATTACAAAATAGATGCCAATACACTAAGTTAGATTTGTCTCCAAATAAAATAAATACACAGAGAACTAAACAAATAAGCATATCATCTTCTCATTTGAGGTACGTCTAAGAAAACTGTACTAATCACCATGTACAAGGTTGACGTGCATTACTATTTTAACACAGTTGAAGGCTTATTTTCATTAAACAAATTCACCATCCTTTGGAGACTAAAGTGAAGAACACAAAAAGAAAACCTTAAGAAATTAAAAAGGCGAGATATATTTCACCATCCTTTGGAGACTAAAGTAAAGAACACAAAGAAAACCTTAAGAAATTAAAAAGGCGAGATATATTTCACCATCCTTTGGAGACTAAAGTGAAGAACACAAAAAAAACCTTAAGAAATTAAAAAGGCGAGATATACACCTTGAAGTTCCCTGGAAGATTAGCCTTACTATAGACCTCCTTTGCTATAGATATTGTTTCTTCCAAACCTTCCACAGGACATCGAGGATCCTTTTCACCTGTCATTATTGACTACTGTAATTTAAGTAGTGCTTCAGGATGCAGCTTTTTGATAGGCTCTGTGCCAATAACATACTGCAAGATACAAAAACAAACAATTATACCATTCAGAATCAAGAGTGGCCATTGCGCAATTGATGGAATTGAGGTTGAAGCATCAAATTTATCTCTTAATCCAGAGGCTATTTTGTCCCAAACCTGATCCATGAAATCCATGAGTATCATTCAGGTGACGGAATAAAGCAGTAACTAAAGTACTAGTCCAATATAAACTATTTTCCTCAAATAGACAGGCAAAGTGGTAGTACATACCAATGTGACCACTTCAGCATCTATAGAAGACTTGCCAAGATCACTTTTGGCTTCTGTGATCAAGGAAAACAATAGTAACTATTGAGATGGATAATAAATGAAATCAAGGAATTGAATTGTCTTCAAGTGCTCACCTTCAAATGCATCTTGTATACTTGCAACTAAAGCATGCCATCTGTCATTTCTTATGGCCCACCCAAAACCCTTCACATATAGTGCCATTAATTTCTTATACAGATCTATTTGTCAAAGACTGAACTTTTGGTAGACCATTATTGCAAAAAGGAAAAACTAACTGAAACTCTAAATAAAACAGATTTAACTCACACCTGAACCCCAATGATTGGAACCACCACAGCATATCGTGGATCAGTAGCAGCAGCAAACCATGCATGTATTCCTTCACAATTATACCAAAGTTTCAAACCAATGCTAATCAGATACTGAAAACCAGCTGTCCACATTCATAAAATCAGATTGAAAATTTCCGCTTGTTCTATAGTAGATACAGAATCATTTCAAATGCTTGACAAACACAAATCATCAAGCAACCTAAAGTATAGCTGTGTGATGCTCTTTATAGCTAGTAACTCCTATGAAGGATCTAATGATTGTTGACATTTTTAGAAGCATTAAAGCAAGAAACCAGAAGTACCTTCCTATTTAATATTCAAGGGAGAGAAATTCTTCACCTCCTAGCGATTCACTAGTAATTCCTATTGAAGAGGGATTAATGTCCTCCCTTGCAGAAAGATAATCCATCAACTTTATCAAATCCCACACCTGTGTGCCACATTCTTCAGAAAATTAACTATCTGCTATGAAATAATGTTGTACAGGATGTTCGACAATGCAAATTAGCACGTAGCTAAATTATACATGCTACCTTGAGATAAAGTTTTAGAGATATAGTCTATACTCTATGGATTAAAGTGCTCAGTCATATAGAAGCTGCTGGCCCTCCTTAACTCTATGCTCAATCAATTGAACTACAGCATCTTAAAGTTATTACAATATTGCTATGAAATGGTGCATAGATATAGTCTTCTGCATGATATTGCCCTTAATATGCTTCCACATTTGTTGACAAGCACAACCTCTGAACTGAGCACTACCCAAATTTCCTAGCATATTTTAAGGTGTTTATCTTAACCTGGGCATTTGGAATGCTCACTTTGGAATGCATTTGTTTTATTGTTAGTGTCATTCTCTTGTTTTTCACTTTTTCCAAAATGGTCTATTGTGTGCCAAACCCAAAGATCATTGCCCTTGGCCTACCATTGTATTGGAAACCTATAGCAGCCTTTGCTTTCTCGTTATTGTAGGCTTTTGAATAACAAAATATAGAGCAGCAATGATAGCTAGGGTTTTACTTTTTTATTTTGTTGTTATTTCTTTGTTTGCTTGTAGTCGCTACCTTCTTCACATTTCAACTTTGTATTTTTGCATCTTATCTCTATTTCTTTTTACAGATTTAGCACTTCAATGGAAGCACAATGATGCTCCTCTGATCTTCATATGGGTAAGATCATTTTGTGGCATGTTAATATTCTTTTAACCTAGTTGAAATAATTTTCTTATAGAGATTATTAACATATGCGAGAGCTAGAAGCAAGAGGAACAAGTCATACTAGTTCATGGTGTAGAAAGTGTTCAATTATTAGTAATACAGTGTGCTGGGGACTTATTCTATACTTCCTAAATTGCAATATGTGATATTTCAATTTTTGGTTTGCACAAAGATTTGGCAAGGCCTGTTTGTAATTTAAAAGTAATTTTAAACAGTTTGCATGGTGAGTACATATTATAATCTATAAAGTGTACAAACCATTACAGTGATGAAACCCAGTCACCACCAAATCCTTAATAGTTAATACCATTCTCATAATGTTTGTTTCAAAAATAAAATACCCTCCTTCAAGAGCTTGAAAGAGAAGAGTACAATAAGTAGCGATTTCATGGTCTTGTTTCCCTTGCTTGAAGCTTTATCAAATGTGAATATCCTCCACTACTCAATAATCTTGGTCAATTTAAGAGGAGTAGCATTTTTATGCTTCCATTGAAGTGCTCGATCCATAAAATAGAGCCATTGCCACAGTTGTATGAATGTGAAAAATAGAATCTTGAGATTTGAAGAAGGCAATGTGCCATTTAAATCATGGTGCACACCATGAAAATTTCATGCCATCTTCTCAATCACATGAGCCATCTCCAAGAAATTAACAGATTCTTGTTCTCATAGCATGAATCTCTGTTGTCTCTATACAATCATTCATAATTGCATGAAGCATGAGCAGTTTTAAGGCAGCTACAAGTTTCTGGGTCTAAATCTTTTATCCTTGTTGAGAGGGTGGCTATCTATTGATAAAAAAAGGTGTCAAATGACTGGTTCTTTGCAACCATGTTGTACTGGAAATTGACATGGAAATTGACAAACACATCTATGTTATTTTTTCCACTATTTTATTCATGTTATTCAATTTCTGATCTAGTTGGGTTATTAGTGGTTTTATTGCAGGGATGGATTTTTGGTTTTCATTCATAGAATGTGTAGAGCATACCCTAGCGCATGTCATTTTTACTATTTATACCTTCCAACATTTCTTGTAATTTCATTTGCTAATTAGTTAAATCTTAAAGATTTTCTCACGCAATGTTATTTTCTACCTTTTGTCAAGAGCTTTTGCAGTTGCGAGCGCGTGTTGTTTCTTCTGATGTTACTATACCTTCTGTTTATGATCTGGCAGATCAGGCTACTGAAGTGTTTAATTACTTTGGCTACATTTTTAGTCCTAATCTATCATGTATTTGAGGTTTTGCCTACTTTATATTTCAGGGAGCATGGGCTCATTCCATGGTTGGAAAACTCGCCAATTGCAAGTACTTGGCAAGCCCAGAAAACTTGGTTCGGAAAAAAGTCAGCAACTTAAAAATTGCCTAAATATCATTAAAAACGCTTTTTTTTTTGCAAAATTCAATGATAAGATGCATCCAATGAGTCAATAAATGAGTGCATAAAAGAAACAAGCTGAGTCTAGTTGTATTTGATTGATTTGAAAGTAAATTGGGTACAAAATGGCATCCTCATGTAGAATGCGTTAATGTTGATATTCTGAAACAAAATGAAAATAGCAAATTGTTTTTGTAAAAATGAAAATAAATACTACATTAATATTTTTTACAAATTTACATCTTCCTCTTTCCCATGTTTGGTGAAAACAAAGGGGGAGGTAGAACTAGACGATATTATAGATGAAGACTTCTAGGCAAACTTGGAAACCTAGACTTGGAGAGTACCTAGAAAATCAAATGACTTCAATGGGAGTTTGAGGGCAATGCCCCCAATGGGATCAAGGGGCAACGCCCTTTGTGGGAGTTTGGGGGCAACGCCCCTAGTGGGGTCAAGGGGCAGTGCCCCTTGTGGGGGTCTGGGGGCAATGCTCCTTGTGGGGGTCTAGGGGCAACGCCCCTAGCGGGGTCGAGGGGTAACACTCCCTCTGGGGGTCTAGGGGCAACGCCCCTCGTGGGGTTCGGGGGTAGCACCCTTGACACGGTCCCTGTCACGATACAAGGCAAGGTCAAGCGGCTGAGCCCCTGCCACCAAGCCCAAATTAAGACTTTCAAAACCACACAAACTGCAAAAAATGAATTGAAATTGCCTTTATTCCAGCCGTAGGTTTCTTTTTGCTAAGAGGCTAAATTTTTTCTGAAAAACTCGCCAAAAACTCTCTGAGTTTTTCTAGGCGAGTACTTGCACCAAAAACTCATTTTGAAAAAAAACTTGTGAGTTTTTGGTGAGTTTTCCAACTATGGCTCATTCCTTATGCATTTTTATTTTCTGAAATGGGTTTAATGTTAGATATGTGCCCAGTTCTCATTTTTTGATTTCATGTTAGATGTGTGACTATTTTGTTTTTTTGTGTTGTTGAGGAGCGTGGATGAATATTGCACAATACAAAATGAGGGTAGATTTTAAAAAATGCTATGTGGATTTGTGTACTTATGTTTAATCTCATTTCTGGATAATGATGGTACAATGTTGTGTGTTAGCAAGCACTTCTGGCTCTGACAAGGATTTTCTTCACAAAAAGACATTTGTGTTTGTAGTTAGTAACTTTATACTATTCTTCTAACAAAACTCAAAAGCAATTATATCTTGTCAAGTGGATTAAATGTCACATAGATTCCTAAATGACCCAAATCTTCTTTCTGATTACAGAGAATATGCAACACAACAAACAAAAAGCAGTCAGGCATGTAGAGATGGAAAACCCATAACAACACTATAAGAATGCCATGGCTAATTGCAAATCAAAGATAGACTATATAATGCTGGTATGATTTTCCCTTCAATATGGCAGTCTCGTTGCATTCCAACTCAACTATTCATAAACTAGTATTACATGTTATAATATCTGGCCGATGCAAGGCAAACAAGCACCAATATTCAACCCCCTATATCTTCTACCCCATTCACATGAGAAAAAGATTAAATTGGCATGATTTCAACTATATGCTGTCAGTAAACTTAGCAATACTCATGGACAAAATCTTCGTCCAAAGCTATTTCTTCCCAAGTAGTTCTATAAACAATTCAATCTATCACATAAATCAACTGTGATAAATCAACCCAATGTACGCTACTGTTTGACATGTTTATGTGACTTATTTATGTTAATTTCATTCTACAATCATTAATTCTTTGATTTCCGTGAATGCTCGTCTTTAAGGCCACTGCAATCTGTTTGCTATTCCCTCTAAGAAATTACGATGCTTATTTCTAAGTCACCAACATCTGTTTGTCATGATGTCTTAAGGAAGAAGAGCCAGTGATCAGATCAGTACTTATGTGATAAATCAACTCAATGTACGCTACTGTTTGACATGTTTATGTGACTTATTTATGTTAATTTCATTCTACAATCATTGATTCTTTGATTTCCATGAATGCTCATCTTTAAGGCCACTGCAATCTGTTTGCTATTCCCTCTAAGAAATTACGATGCTTATTTCCAAGTCACCAACATTTGTTTGTCATGATGTCTTAAGGAAGAAGAGCCAGTGATCAGATCAATACTGTGATAAATCAACTCAATGTATGCTACTGTTTGACATGTTTATGTGACTTATTTATGTTAATTTCATTCTACAATCATTGATTCTTTGATTTCCATGAATGCTCGTCTTTAAGGCCACTGCAATCTGTTTGTTATTCCCTCTAAGAAATTATGATGCTTATTTCTAAGTCACCAACATCTGTTTGTCATGATGTCTTAAGGAAGAAGAGCCAGTGATCAGATCAGTACTTATGTGATAAATCAACTCAATGTACGCTACTGTTTGACATGTTTATGTGACTTATTTATGTTAATTTCATTCTACAATCATTGATTCTTTGATTTCCATGAATGCTCATCTTTAAGGCCACTGCAATCTGTTTGCTATTCCCTCTAAGAAATTATGATGCTTATTTCCAAGCCACCAACATCTGTTTGTCATGATGTCTTAAGGAAGAAGAGCCAGTGATCAGATCAGTACTTATGTGATAAATCAACTCAATGTACGCTACTGTTTGACATGTTTATGTGACTTATTTATGTTAATTTCATTCTACAATCATTGATTCTTTGATTTCCATGAATGCTCATCTTTAAGGCCACTGCAATCTGTTTGCTATTCCCTCTAAGAAATTACGATGCTTATTTCGAAGTCACCAACATCTGTTTGTCATGATGTCTTAAGGAAGAAGAGCCAGTGATCAGATCAGTACCTTAGCATCTGGTACTGAACTAGATGCTTCAGACATTGCTTCATTACTCTTAGAAAAACAATAGCTTTAGGCAGGGACTCTAGCTGTGACACAGCTCTTGTTAGTAAAGGATTGCGGCCATATCCTAACTTCAAGAAAAACACTTATTTCTTAAAGTTGCCAATACATAAATAGTAAGCATCCTACCATCATGACAAAACCAGAGATAGCATAAAAAAAATTCATATTTTACATTGGAGAGGTTATTGAACATTGCGCCTAATTCTTCATCATTCCTTTGGCTCATAATAATTCGTTTTTTAAGTTGATTATGTTGAATATGATTAGAAACTTCTCTTCAATATCCACATCTCTTCATCTCTATCCACAAGTGCAGACATAAAACCTGTCCAGTCATTTAAAATATCTACACATTTGTCCAGGCATTTTAGTGAGCCTTAATAAAACCGCAATGATTTCTAATTTCATGGGCTTCAAGGAGAAAGGAAGAATTGAAAATGGGGGAGCACATCATGTCAGATAACTTAGAGATTCTTTTCTCAGGGATTTGAAGTTTGAGTATCCTCAGCAGCATAAATAAAGATATATGGTTTTCAAACTTGAAAATACCAAAGGTATTTGGTTTTCTTACTTGAAAATGCCAAATTCTATGAATGGCTAAAGATGATGGTGATGGCTCTAAGGATGATGGTGATGGCTCCATCTGATGATACCTCTGAATTCACTGACCTGTAGAAGTGTAAGAATGTGATGGCTCCATCTCATGATACCTTTGAATTCACTGATCTGTATAAGTGTAAGAATTTCCCATTGAATTAGAAAAAGAATGAAAAAATCAAAGAATTTCCCATTGAATTAGAAAAAGAATGAAAAAATCAATTACTATACTGACACATTTCACCAAGGACATGAATTGTGAATGAAAAAGAGAGATGCCAATCGCTGAATTGAAAGAAACAATCACAAGAAACACATTGTAAGTGTTAAAATATCTAATGGGAAGGCCAATAATCAAGATTATGAAACCCACAGTTCAATTAAACTAGAACCTTTAAACCAATGAAATCTTCCATTGCTAATACTGAATACATAAATAATTACTTACGGCATACATTATTCAATAGAACAAATAATTTACAGCTATATTCCTTGCAGCATATATTCAGAGATCTCATGGAGACACCAAAGTGGAGCCTATGACTCATAACACTCATCCTTGGGATAAGAAGAGATATATGACAATCAACTAAGCACATAGAAAGAATATCAAAAAATGGATGTGTGAGTCCTTTTAACTGTAGTACTTAATGTCTCTTCATATAAAGGGATGACACAATTCGAGATCTTACAAGAATGTTAAAAGTTCTTACCAAAGAAAATAGTTTTTTTAAGAATTTTTAAATTCTTACATTTTAATTTCTTTAGACTTATGATGTTTCCATTTGAATCTAACAAATCTACCTCCAATAGATCTTCAAAGAATGGTTGAAGTCCTCACTAGAAATAATTGCTCCTATGGTTTTAAAAATTATTTTCTTCACTCCAAAATCCAAACAGATCACAAGCTTTTGGCTTTCACATAAACTCATGGAAGATGACATTGAGATTTTCAGAAAAATAAAAATCAAAAGATAGCTCTCAATGAAAGAATGTCTCAAACTAAACATTCATTATAATTTTTCACTTAAACCCATGGACGATGACATTGAGATTTTAGAAAAATAAAAATCAAAAGATAGCTCTTCATAATATTGTATAAGAGCGAATTTGCACCCCATGTACGAATCCCTTTTTTTCCCTTATCCACTTTAGAAAACCAAGTTCGGAGGCTTAATTCCACCTAAGCCCGCTGCTTGCATCACACTTGGCGCCTGTTTTGAGTGTCGGTGGCGGTGTTTCTATCGAGGACACCCGTGCGGCGCACAGACGTCCGCCTGGCGCGCTTACGTCCCCAATAGATTCTCGTGTCTGGAGCCTGCAAAGGTGTTACTCTTCCCATTGGCAGTGAAGTTGTAACGCCTCCTTTAGCCACTCAACCCAAATATGGTCGTTTTCTTCCTCATTCCTTCATATTCAGTCTTTGAACTTGTATTAGGAGGTTGGAAGAGAGCTTGACCACTTCTGGACTTCATTCACAAGCTTCACAACATCTCTCAAAACACTTTACACTTCACAGCAGCAACATCAACACTCCACCACTTCAGTAGAGCAAGTGTGGAACAAA
Source organism: Sequoia sempervirens (assembly GCA_007258455.2). NCBI lineage: Eukaryota > Viridiplantae > Streptophyta > Pinopsida > Cupressales > Cupressaceae > Sequoia > Sequoia sempervirens. Next base: position 31,477 of record VDFB02020399.1, on the reverse strand, counting down.
CACCATTGCAGCAGAGGCTTGAGTTCCTCTCATTTTCTCCCCCATGCAGCCTTGAGTGCTCTTGGTGGAGGTCGTAAGCTTTCACTCCTCTTCTCTATTACCTGGTTGAGTAGCATAACACTGTTTTGTAGTGCTTTAGTGCTCTTTACTTTATTTCTATCTATCTGGTTGTTCGTGGAGGTGGGAACACCAAAACGGGGTCTGACTGAGCTAGGCCCCTTTACAGCCACCCAACAATTTCTCTCTCCCTCTTGTGTACAGGTTTTGAAGACATTCGTTTGGTGGAAGCCTCATCACTCGCACGATTGTAAGTATCCCTTTCTTTCTTCTCCTTACCTTTGTCATCTATTCTTTACTTTACCTCAGTTCTACTACTTTATCACATTCTATCAGTTCTTAGTAATCTGTTTGCTAGCAGTCATCTAGGAATTTTTTGTGATAAACTTGGTCTCTGGTTCATACGAGACGCCAATGCACCTCCAGGACTCCAGCGCGCTACGCTGTCATTTGTTTCCTGCGCTTTCGTCCTTTGGCGAAGAGCTTGTCAGTCTATCCAGAAAACCTTTATGACCTGCTCTTTCTGATTCTGAAACTCTCACTACTGTTTCATTGAGGTAGTATAGGGAAGTTCGTCTCGTGAGGCTCTCTGAATGAAGAGAACTCGTGAGTAGCAAATCCCCCTATATTACATTTTGGTGAACTTGATGTGAAGAACAGTGTTCTGCTGTTCTTTAAAAAACTAGGAATTTATTTACCCCTACTTGGTGGGGTCATAACTTTTGACTCGGTGCTCGGAATTCAGAACCGTTTGTACCATTGGAAAGGTCTCCTAGAGAACTTATTTAGTCCCTAAAATACAAGTGCCTTTGATAGTCAAATTTTAGGGACCGATGCAAGTTCCGACCTCAAATTCCGCTTCAAAGACCTCTGAAAACACGAATTACTAGAACATAGAAAATATCATAAAAAATTGTAATGGATTTAATATCTTCTTTTATTAGTTTTGTATCTAATATTATTCAAACTATTAATGACATTCCATCTAATGCATGTGATGGTGACTTGGCTTTGCCCATCTCACTAGGTATCTTTGATCCTTCTCACGAAGTTCCTCTTTCTTCAAAGGATATTTTGTTGCAAGAAGATGAAATCATTGATACCTTTCTTCATGATACTCTACCTTATATTCATTCCAATGCACTCTCCCCTAGAGATGATGCATTAGTGAATGACGAACCTCCTTCCACATCTAATTCTCCTTGGATCGATGTTGAGAGTGTTCCTTCAAATAACTATTCCACATTTGATCCTGTTTGGATTGATGTTGAGAATATGTATTTGAACAATTGTCCTACCAACTATGATGATTTTGTAAGTGAAGTCTATGTCTCTGTTGCCCCTCAAAGGCCTAAGAGACCGGTCATTTGCAATATTCTAGCTAGTCCTTCTCCTAAGAGGATTTATTCTATTGATGGTGGTTCTCTTGATATTTCTAAGGCTCCCTCTTATAGAACGGTAGCCTATGATTATGGAAATAGAACGAATAAACAACCAAGTCTTCCTATAGCTCCTAAACCTACAACTAAAGCACCTAGTGATTACCATCTTGTCGAGCAACCTTGAGTTACTTCGGATAAGATCTCACTGTGGGACTTGCTTCAGTCTATCCCGGTTTATCAAAGCATGCTTCAGGAAGCTTTGCAAAAGATCATCTTGCCTTCTTCCGCTAGGCCAACAAATGCTGATGCGTTGATGGCATATATTCGTGCAAATTCATTGAATATAACGTTCTATACGCAAGAGCTCCCGCCTCCGGAAGTACATAAGCAAGCTGATCCTCTACTGATTATAGTTAATATTAATAAGATTGGCATTAGACGTACTCTCATTGACGTTGGTGCGGCGCTCAATGTATGCATTATTGATCTATTGCGCAAGATTAATATTGACCCATCTTCTCTTAATACTTATGTCGTCCTTCGTGGGTTCGATAATGTCGGTTGACAATCCCTAGGCATGATAGTCTTTCCTTTGAGGTTGGGACCCATTACTGTACCTATCCTTATATATGTTGTGGTAGAAAAGTTATAGTGTAACCTTCTTCTCGGTAGACCATGGATTCATGCTCTAGGTGCAGTTTCGTCTACCTTGCGTAAATGTATTAAGTTCATTGCTAACAATCAAGTAGTCACGATCAAGGCTGACCCTGATGCTATGCGCTTATGCGAGATGCCAGCTGTCGGTCAGGCTTCGATTGTACCTACTCTTATTCTTCAGTATCTTCTAGTGTGTTGATGTTTACTCTAGCAGTACCTACTACAAAGGGTACTCTTGAGATAAATGTTCCTGAAGATCCTTCTGAAGCAAGGAGTCCTAAGTGTGCTCCTTTTACCTCTTCTCAAAGGAATGCATGTCTTGGCGATGATCGGGGTTCCTTAGACTTTACAAATTCCTTTATTTAGGAATATAAAGTCGACCCGATCCACTTAGACCTTTCGATAACATCATCTACATCCGCTATCGAAGATGGTCATTCTTCTCCATCGCGGGGCAATGTAGATGCGAGTTGCAATGTTCTTAGTATTGATCCTCCTTCTAAGGATGATGATTATGCTTCTGCTAAAGAGGACAATGTTGGCAGTCCTGTTAATAAGGATGATAGCAATCCCATAAAGGAGTGTGATCCCTGTTGTTGGGACAATGCTCTTTATGATGACCCTCCTTTTCAAGATCTGCAAACACATTATGGCTTCGACTTTAAGCTCGTCTCTAAATGTGGCTACGAGCGTAAAGGTTGGGGGCGTAACGAACAAGGCATCCAAGTCCCTATAGAATTCGCGCCTCATAAGCGTAATCTAGGGCTTGGTTGGTTGAGGGAACAAACAGAAACCATGGTTGGATGATGACATGAATTCCACTCAACCTTGTTCTCGTGGATTGATTTGTCCTCCTCTGTCTTCTACCTTCGTGCCTTCCTCTTCTTCTTGTGAGAAGTCAGACCTTTCTCCACAAGGGAAAGGGTTGCTTCCCGCTCCTCATCCTTTATTTGAACAAGAGCGTATTTTGTTAAGGTTTCTAAAAGTTCGCTTAATCACTCTTCCTTCTCCTACACGCAAGAAATCTCATGAACATGATAAACATTCTTTCTATGCATACCATCGAGCGCTTGGTCATTCCACTAGTGAATGCAAAGCCTTGAAAGACAAAATACAACAACTTTGTGATTCAGGTGCCATCAAACTCCCGTTTGATTGACACACCTGCCTTTACTTCACATGATAAGTGATATCGAGGTTTACCTCTATCTTGTCCTATACATCTTGCATGGTTTTCCTCCCCTTTTTGTTGGGGACAATGATAACTCACTTTGGAGATGGTGTCCTTCTTAAGGACCCCCTCTCTTCTCTATGTCTTTCAACTGAAGTGTCCCTTGAGTGGACCCCTCTCCTTTTGAGGGGTTCCCAAGGGACCTCTTTGAAAGCCTTTCTTTTGAATGGATTCTTTACGTATAGCTTGGGGACAGCCTAACTAGACCTCGCTTTTCAAACAGCGCATCCCTTGAGTGGACCCCTCTTTTTTTTCACGCCGAGTTCCTGAAGGACCCCTTTGGAAGCCTTTCGACTTGACAATGGTCTGTGTGACTGTCCACTTGCTCTACAGGACCGAGAACTTGTAGAGCTCCTTCACATACTTACTAGGTGATACGAGTTCTCCTTGAGTGGGGTTTGCTTTTATCACCTCCTTTGTGGTGCGGGTTCTACTCTGAAGCGAGTTCTGCTTTCACCACACGCTTTTAGGTGATACGAGTTCTCCTCCTTGAGCGAGGTTTGCTTTTATCACTCCTATCTTGTGGTGCAGGTTCTACTCCAAAGGGGGTTTTGCTTTCACCATGCGCTTTATTCATCTCTCTCTTCTCTCTTGTATATACTAGATCGAAGATCCACATTTTCTTCATCCTAAGTATATGCTCCTTCTTTCTTCATCTTAAAGTTCTTCTATGTATTGTTTGGGGATGACGCATAGTACTGAGACAACTTTCTACATTGAGGTCTCTTTACTTTGTTGACTCAAATCCTTTAGCTTTTTATGCTCTAATGTTGCTATCTATTGCAGGTTCTTCTTGTCTAATGTATTATCTACTTCCTCGACAGTTCAGGTATACATTTCTAACCTTAATCTACATTACTAAGCACTCATCAGTATTCATGCTTGCTAAAGTGGGGGCAAAATGTATAAGAGCGAATTTGCACCCCATGTGTGAATCCCTTTTTTCCCCTTATCCACTTTAGAAAACCAAGTTCAGAGGCTTAATTCCACCTAAGCCCGCTGCTTGCATCACACTTGGCACCTGTTTTGAGCGTCAGTGGAGGCGTTTCTGTCGAGGATGCTCGCGCTGTGCGCAGATATCCCTGATAGATTCTCACATCTGGAGCCTACAGAGGCATTACTCTTCCCATTGGCAGCGAAGTTGTAACACCTCCTTCGGCCAGCCGACCCGAATATGGCCATTTTCTTCCTCATTCCTTCATATTCAGTCTTTGAACTTGTATTAGGAGGTTGGAAGAGAGCTTGACCACTTCTGGACTTCATTCACAAGCTTCACAACATCTCTCAAAACACTTTACACTTCACAACAACAACATCAACACTCCACCACTTCAGTAGAGCAAGTGTGGAACAAACACCATTGCAGTAGAGGCTTGAGTTCCTCTCATTTTCTCCCCCATGCAGCTTTGAGTGCTCTTGGTGGAGGTGGTAAACTTTCACTCCTCTCCTCTATTACTTGGTTGAGTAGCATAACACTGTTTTGTAGTGCTTTAGTGCTCTTTACTTCATTTCTATCTATCTGGCTGTCCGTGGAGGTGGGAACACCAAAACGAGGTCTGACTGAGGCAGGCCCCTTTACAGCCACCCAACAATTTCTCTCTCCCTCTTGTGTACAGGTTTTGAAGACATTCGTTTGGTGGAAGCCTCATCACTCGCACGATTGTAAGTATCCCTTCCTTTTTTCTCCTTACCTTTGTCATCTATTCTTTACTTTACCTTAGTTCTACTACTTTATCACATTCTGTTAATTCTTAGTAATTTGTTTGCTAGCAGTCATCTAGGCATTTTCTGTGATAAACTCAGTCTCTAGTCCGTACAAGATGCTAGCGCGCTGCGCTATCATCCGTTTCCTATGCTTCCGTCCTTTGGCCGAGAGCTTGTCAGTCTATCCAGAAAACCTTTATGACCTGCTCTTTCTGACTCTGAAACTCTCGCTGCTGTTCCATTGAGGTAGTATAGGGCAGTTTGCCCCATGAGACTCTTTGAATGAAGAGAACTCGTGAGTAGCGAATCCCCCTATATTACAAATATCTCAAATCTTAAAATTCATTATATTACAAAATAGTAATCATATTAGTAATGTTAAATACCAAAGATTTTTTATATTTATAAGTTATTTGTTGAATGGATGTAATTTACTAATGACATTAGCTATTTCTACAATTTGTATGTTATAGATGCAACAACCCTCTTTAACAATAGATGAAAACAACATGCAACAAAATTCATCCTAATTTGACATAATTGAAAAAAATACAACGGAAAACATTGAACAAGTGGTGAAATAATGTTTAACCTTTATGATCATCACCTCCATCAAGAGGTAACTTCAGGTGATAACAAAGAACCAAAAATAAACAAAACAACTTTTAATGGATGTATAAATTGAATGTCACACTTATGGAATGTTCTGAGGGTTGGAAAAATGATATTGGAAATTACCAAAAGTCCAAGATTTGAGTGGAATCAAGATTGGAAAAAATATATGGAAGCATTACAGAGATTTATAAGAATTCAGAAAAACAAGAAAAAAAGAGATCATGCAAAAGAGCACAGGAAGATTTATAAAATCTGGGACGAAATATTGAATTTCATCCTTTACTATTGCATGTTGGTGAATCTAAATACCTATTTCTTTTATATTGGTGAACAGATTAACACATGTTGTGAATTAAAAATTATAAACTCCAAGAGGCTTTCAAACACCAATAATTTTAGTAAATGGATCTTCTAATCTCATATAGAAGAATGCGAATTTCATTCTGTTATTTAAATATTTTGAGAGTTTTTGTTTCTAAAAATTTGCTTACCCATCTTTCCAATTCCATCCATTCTAGTCAAGGCATAAGAACAATTTTCCATTGAACTTTGTGAAACATGTTTGCGGCATCTGCTAAAGCAAACACACAATGCTTAGTATAAAAATCAAAACTGTTACAATGAAATTTTGCATACGCTCTTCTAAGAGAAAGACAGATTGAAATATTTTAAAAACCAAAAAACTAACTATTTGAAAGGGAAAATTTACCTACCCACCTATAGACTGCAGTTTGCTTGCATCAATAATGTGACTGAATAGAGGCATTTATATCAGGCCTATGATTATATTTTTTTAAAATGCTAGAATAATCAATCTTTGGAGATTCCAAGACTAGTAATTAATTAGATTAGAGATTAATACCAATGCAACAACAGAGTGTTTTAATGAATCCAAAGTCTATTCTATCCCAAGAGCCACGAGACAAGTAGTTGTTTCAACTAGCAATTTGAAGTCTCCATGAGTGTTTTAATAAAACCAAAGTCTATTCTATCCCTAGAGCCAAGAGACAAGTTGTAGATGCATTAGTTGTTTCAACTAGCAATTTGAAGTCTCTTGAAAGGGGGACAATGAAACATTTCATTGTCTGACCTAGTCTCATGTCCAGCTAAGCTTGTCAATGTCACAAGTTTCCAAATTTTCAATCACAAACAAAATTTTAGATTTGATGAACAACTGAAAGGTCTTCAAAGCACAAACTATTGATGAAGATGAGCTTTTGGAAGTTCAAATGCTTGAATTAGATGGTGGTGGATTACTATATTTGAACACTAATTCTATGATTTCTCTTGAAAATATACTCAATTTAAATCTACCTAGACATAAAGATCATTATACCATAAATGAAGTCAAGCATACCAAGCTATATAATTTGGATAACACTTAACAAGTCAAGAATCAAAGGCATGCTTGTTGCATTAAGGGACTTCATTCATGTATTTGCATGAGAGTATACTGTGCTAAACGTGTTTAATCCTACCATTTTCTCTGATATCATCCGTGATATCCCTAATGTAGAATTGTTTTTTCTTAATGAAATTCCGTTGTATTTTTTCTGGACATGAAATAACCAACTGAAATTAGTATAAACTCCTGAAATCATCCATTGAACAATAAAATTCAAATCAGATTTTAGTGCTAATCATTATGACAGAAATTTGTAACCTCATGAAATGATATTTTATTCAATCTCAAATATATACAGGGCTATATGCTGAGTTGAGTCACAAACTTCAGAATTACAAGTAAAATGCACTCACCAACAAGCTCTACAGCCAGTCCACGTCACTATAAAAGAAAATCTTCTTATTTGGCCTCCCTTGTACTGGTTACAGTTGTAAACAGGCCTGCTGCTTACCCAATTGATGCTCAGGAGTGAAGGAATAACAGCTTCCAAGTATGAACTGACCGTTGTTACAGTATGTAGGACCCACATGAGCAAACTAACAGATTGTGGTAATGGCTATCACCGAAAAGGGAAGAAGATCTGCAACTTTCCGAACAAACCAATTGCATTCACTCAACACTAGTCAGCATGGGAGAAAGGATTAAAAAAAATTAGCTGACGGATTACTGGCTGGCCAAATTAGATGACAACTCATTTGTTTTTGATATTTCTACCAAGCACTAAATGCAAGAATTTAAACTCCTTGCACAAAAATTAATTGGTTTTAGGTTACAAGTGTATGACCCATGGAAATTAACAAGTTCTAGTAGTCTGCACTTTCCCTTCTCTACAACAAGCGAAATAGATTCCAGAACATTCTGATTCATTGAAGGTGGTTTATCAATATTTGGGGCTTTCAGTCCCACAGTGAACAGCTAGAAAAAACATTTCTCCTCGTCCAATATGATATGTTGTGGGAAGCCCTGTAAGAGCTAGTAAGAAATTAGATACAGATCTGGGAGCAATTGATAAACCATCAAATAAAGTGTAGCTGCAAAGGAGGCGAGTGCAAGATCTATCTAATTGTTAAGTGAGAGTTCATCCACAACAGGATCTCCACAACTTGCTTCCAACTTGCTTCATATAAGAACTTTCATTCTCCAAAATCTAAATGGGGCGACGTTTTACAATCATTTGAGGTTATCCTAGATTTCTTCAAGGATGTAGAGAGTATAAAATTATATGTTACAACAATAGAGGGCATGAAGGAGGGTCTTGGTCATATTAAGAACATCCAACTGGAAAATAGCTTTGATTGTAAAAAGATACATCATTGAAAATAATTTGTGGAGCATGAACTTGTTTATAATTTGGGATACAAATCCAATTTTCTGTTCACCCTTTTGGTCTTTCCACAAATGTATCTCAAATCACACTTTTCTACTTTCCAAAGGACAACTTTTAGGTTCTTACATAAACTTACAGAGATAGCTGACAACATAGTTGATATCAGGCTTGGTGCAGGTAAAGTCTGAATTAGTTGGTGATAAAGGGTAACAATCATTTGAGGTGATGGATTATTGCCTGCAATCTTGTGTCCATGGGGTTGTCATAGGCATCTTTCGTTCTAAATTTCTTGAGCAATTTCTTGGCATATTTTATTTAAGAGAGAATTTTTTATTTTTTTTTCACATTTCAAATCCAAGATAGTAATGCAAAAGCCCAAGACCTCTCATGTGTAATGATTGCAATAATTGCTCAATATCAATCATTATTTTTCCAATCATCTATGGAGAACTCCATATGATGACTAGATTGTTGACATATTAAAGCAAAATCGCAATCTCACCCTTGCTCTTTGAGGTAGAGATTTGGATCATATGGATTCACTAGGAATCCATGTTGAAGGAGATTGTAATGTCCAATATATAAGCATTGGAACATAGACACCCATTTTTTTTTAAAAAAAAAAACTGTACAACAAAATCACCTAACATCACACAAAGCTAATGTGCACTTAAAGACATTGCAAGTGTAATGTCACAGTAAGCACACTGCCTCAAAGGCGGGGAGGGGAGATGCAAGATTGGGTACATGGAAAAATCCAAGTAATGGGTGTATTAAAAGGAGAAAACAAGTCGAGTTCACCTACGATCAGTCCCTGTTAAGTCTCTCTATGAGTAAGGGAGGTAGTCAAGCCCTCAAGACGAGATCAAATACCACTAACCCATCCAAACAAACAACATTTAATACTTCTACACTATGCCACTCTGATAATTAGTCTCTAACCTTAATACGATTTAAATTAGTTCCTCTCACTAATAAAATATTTGTTTCATTTAATATGATGCTAAAATTACACAAATCCTACCTGGTTTAATTTGAATCCCGAGAGAAAATTTTCTAAGAAAACATTTTTTTTCAATTTAATTATTTAATCTCGTGGAAACTTGACGCACAGGCCATGTTTTCGTACTAATATCAATGTTGCTAGATTCCCAAAAATCTCAAGTGGCTGGCATTATTGTTCTCCAAGGCCTATGGGAAAGTCGAGCTTTAGCACTAGGTTGTACTCTATAACACAGAAGGGTCGCAGTTTATCCAGGATTTCCTACTCCTATTTGTAAAGTTTCAAGCTATGCGAGTTTACTTATTCTCTATTGTCTGCAAACTGTAAGGGATGATTTTAAGTGATCAATTTGGAATTTTGTATTTTTTTGGTTTTACAGAGACTTGCCTGTTTTCACAATGACAGTTTCAGAATCCAACTATGTCTACTTTTTTATTTCCATTTTGAAAATGAGTAAGTATAACATTTCAGGTACAACACGCAATGTTTCCAATCAGCACTGACATACACATATTTCTCTCACAGGAATTCCTTGTAAGAGTAACATATTTAGAGAAAACCCGTGTTTATAGCTTGGACTTTGCATTAACTGAGTTCATTTTACAATAAAATCTTCACAGACATCTACAACAGCAATAAAGTTAAATCAGCACTAACTCTCTTTTACAAACTTTTCTGAAGAGTTAATTTCACAAAGTAGATGCAAACCCAGACTAAACCACAAGTATGGACTTATTTTCAGCTTTACGCAGACTAAGCCAGGAGTTCATTGGAGAATCCAGGTTACACTCACACCCCACATAGTAACATAAAATACCATTACATTTCACATAACTCGTTTCATTGCAGCACCCTTTAGACCAACAAAAATCACAGCGGTTGAATCATTTTCAAGATTTCATGTGGGGAGAGATTGAGGACACCCTTTCTCTCACTCCCCTCACAAGCCACTCTCAAAATAATTAAAGAAATATTTAATGGAAATCCAATAAACAAACACATTATACACTGCAACTCTAATATAACACATTTGTCCAACCATTCAACATGAAGCATAACAGAATACGAGAATTTACCTCTATAAGCTCTCAAATAGTTTAATGAAAAATGGATGAAGACCAGCCAGTGAACTCGTCTGAGGTGTCTCCTTCCAACCCTAACTCTTCTAAAAAAATTAAAAAAAAATCAAAATTCTCTCCAAGCTTCAATCTCCTCAATGTGAAGGTGACACTTGTAAAACCAACACTAAGCATGAGCACGCACATTGTGTGTGAAGACAAGGAAGATTGATCTTATAAAATCAACACTAGGCAGAGCACACACATTGTGTGTGAAGACTCTTTGGAACCACCTTACTCATGATTAATAGTTTTAAATTTAGTCACTTTTGTTTCTTCTCCTTTTTGAAAGGTCTAAACTTAGTTAAAGGTTGAACTTAACATCCTAAAGTGGCTCACACAAGTCTTATAATTTGGGACTTTAAAATTATTAAAATATAATATAGAAATCAATTAAAAATCATTTTAGAACCTCCCATAAGAAATAAACTTAAAACTAATATTGGCATACTCCTTTTTCTATTATTCACACCTTTCAACAACATATCAACATAAGTTACACACACCAAATACAAAAGATTTCACACAAGAAAATATATTTTTCACATTACGAAAATAATTTTTACATCATGAGATAAATTCCACAACATTGAAGACCTTAGCATCTCCATATAGGCTACAATCAAGCTCAACTAGTCATTCACATTAGGGGTTTCCAAATAACCTCCAAAATTTCCATTGGCCATTGAGTTCTCTCCACACTCAATGCACCCATTATTATGTTTGTTATATAGTCAAAGTAACTTAAGATGTGATCAACAAAATAGATGAACATTAATAATTCAAGTAATATCTTAATTACATTTATTCATCATAAAGAACATCATTAACAAAATTCCATTTACACATCTCATATCTATCTTTTTGTTTATCTAATATGGATGCTTTCATTCATTACAATAAGACTAGTTTAATTGATTATCTAAAATTCACATAATCCAAACATACATTTAGGACCTAAAGATCAAATACAAAATAACCTAGGTAATCATTGGCATTACAACATTAAAAGATTGAACCTTTCCAACTCAATTTGAATAACACAAAATTGACACAATTCAAAGCACACTTTTGGGATATATGAATTGGATGATTTGACCAACTAACTTTGAGTAAGATCTTTATCATCAACACTTAACACGACCAATTTATATACCCCATACATTCATTTGATTAAATCTATTTGCAACAATAGAACCCATCGATGAAGGAAAGAATATGACAATAGATGCATGGAAATTTGGGCCTTACAGAGAAACTCATCAATCTTAATGTACAAGGTTTGAAGAGCTTGCATCAAATTGTAAAGGGTTTTCACAAGGGTATAATTTTTGCTATTGGCCAGATGTAGTAATTAAAGAGCATGTTGTACATTATTTGGTTCATAATTTTGGTGACTCAAGAGCCTGTTGTATATTTTTTGGTTCATAACTTTGAATAACTCTACACATTAGAGACAAATCGACTTCCTCGAGATACTTCCTACAAGTCTTTGGCACAACATTAGACTTATCTATATTTGTATATATCTTTGCAACCTTTATTGTTGTATAATACCATTTAGGAATTTTTTTTTGTATAAATGATGAAGATTGATGTTGAGATAGAGGGGGAAATTGATCCATTGGAATCAAAGCCTCTTCTTGTTCTTCTTCATCAAGTTCTTTATCTTCAAGTTTAGTAATTCTCAATGTTTGAGAATTGATAGGTGATGGTGAGGAAGAGGTACTACATTCCTTTTCTTATAAAAGAACCTTGTTAATGTATACTTTTTTTTTTGTTGTATCCATAAATTGATACCCCTTCAAATATGAGCTATATCTAAGAAAAAAAATTCAACGACTTATCATAAAAAAAATATTTCCACTTTACGAACATGGATTTAATTCATACACCCTAACACTCTTAGATGTGAAATTAAGGGGTTTGTTTATTCCATGTTTCTTTAGGTTTGATATTTTCAAGCACTTTGGTGGATGTCTAATTCAACAAGTTCAAAACTATATGAACTACTTCAATCTAAAATCTAAGAGCCATATTTGCATCCTTTAACATATATCATACTATTTTCACAATAGTACAACTATTCCTCTCTACAACACCATTTTGTTGAGGCATGTGTCAATTTTTTTTCTCATTTTCTTGCAAATAGTGTGAAAAATCCTTACTAATGAATTTCCCCTTGATCTAAGTGGAGGACTTTGAGAGAGTGATTAGAAGACCTTTCTATAAGGGCTTAAAATACTTTGAATATCTCAAAATGATGATATATTCTATACCCATGTTTTTTGAGAATAGTCATCCAAAACATAAAAAATAGTAGGTATTATTTTGACTGCGCATCATAAGCCCACATAGATTGGTGTGCACCAATTCCAAGGAACTATGTAGGCTCATGTTTGTACAATAGGAAAGGAGCATGATGTTATTTCTAGACAAGATAGTTGGAGCATAAAACTATTGTTTTATGTATGTGAGAAGTCCTCACACCATATCTCTTTTACTCAATGAAAGAAAGTCACCAAAATTGAAATGGTTAAATATTTTATGCCAAAGAGTAATGGATGAACTGGTTCAAATGACTACAATGGACTTTTCCTCAAGAGTGACATCAACAAATTGAAAAAAAAAACAATCAGTAAAGCATGAGCAATAAATTTACCATTATGAGTCTTGTCTCAAGTGGGACAAAGTTTCCAATAATTATGATAGACAAATTCAACCTTCAAGTCGTGCTCTAACAATTGACTTATGGATATGAGGTTCTTTGTGGTCCCTTGACAATATAGAACCTTAGTATGTCAAAATTTGTGAGTTTTGAATGGTAATAAAATATCTCCAACACCCTATACTTCATAGGATGTATCATGACCAAGGTAAATTTATCCATATGAATTTAATGGGGTGATATTATAAAACCACTCTTGTCAGTCACATGTATTATGCCAGGATGCCATTATCTTGCTAGCATGTATCTAGAAGCAACAAAATCAACATACTATACATGATTTCTAGAAGTAAAATTTTGAGTTTCTGCAACATATAATAATTCTTCTTTATTTGAATCCCCTATTGATGCAACATTGCCATTTTAAATGTTATTCGTTTTCTACCATTAAGGATTCTCTTTCTCATCCCCCTAAGAATATTTTTGTGATTTTTATAACTAGATTCACTATTTGAAAAGGGATTGTACCATCATTTTAGGAGATTATGTTCCTTCTTCCCACAAATAAGGTACTTCCTTTTTTTATGCAGAAGTGTCTTGTTGGATTTGGATGAACATGATTGAACACTCAAACATGTTTAGGTTGACTTTTTTTTGCTAAGATGTGAGGAAATAATTATCTTGGGAATCTAAGGTCTCATCATGAATGGCCTCTTCCTATTAAATTAAATTCACTAATTCCTTAAAAATGGCTTTTTGCTAGCCAAGACAAGTGACAAACACATGAAATTTGATGTGGGTAATAATATTATGGCAATGAGTACAAAAGAGTCATTTGACATATCTTCCCTTAATACTTGGAGTGATGTTCAAATTGTACTTAGCTTTTAATGCCTTCATTTTAATATTGTAATTGGGTTTTCTCATTCTAAATTTCTATCTCAAGATTATCTTTTAACTACACTCTATGATTGTTCATCTATACTTCATGTCCTAACTATCATTTTATTCATCTCATAAACACCTTTAGCAAGTAATTCATGGAACAAAAAGAATACCACTATCCCTTTTAAAGTTTTACTAAACTATGCATATGTGATCTTACCATTTATGAAAGATAATCATTTGTAACTTTTTAGGCTAAATGATGCATTTGATTTGATTATTATCGTTTTAGAGTATGACAAACAAGCCTTTTCCATTCCTTTTTTCTTTTAACACCATTGACACTATTATTTCCATTACCTCTCAAAATCTATCAAGGACACTTTTGACCACTTAACTATGAATCCTTTAGTGTCAATGGGGCTGCATAGTTCAAACATTTGAAGCAAAATATTTGCATCCCCCACTATTTTGGACCATTCACATGATCATAGATGGTAGGTTTAAAGATTGTCCTCTTCTTGTTTATCACCCTTTGCCTCTATGTTCTTTAGCTCATATGTTGCCATCTCATGAAATGAGAGTTTATTAGTTAACTATCTTTTATGACTATCCAAGATTGTAACTATCCTTTTACCTTTTTAATTATTTTCTCCTATCTAATTATCTTCAATGAACTATACTTTTTTCTCCTTTTAAGAATATCTTCTTCTTGAAAACTGAGCTCAATGCCCTAAAATTTTTCTTGTGGTGCTATCAAGCCAACCACAATGATCTCTAGATGAGTGAAGTAAGATAAAATCCCTTGTGCACTTGCAACATGAGAAAGTACCATTTTTCCAGTTATATCTATAGTGAAATAGAAATAAGCAACCTTGCCTTCATATACAAGACACTATTTTTTTCTCCATATACAAGGCACTATCACTTATCATTTAGAAATATCTACCCTCTTAGGTTTCTTTGAGACATGAATTTGTGAGGCTATATTTATATATGTTTAGACATTTAATACAAGGCTTAATACCCACAATCACTACAAACTCTTTTCCTTTTTGAAGACCTCAAATGATATAGAGCATACTTGACAACCATGAAAACCAACACGTTGGGTTTGTAATGTGGAAAAGGTGTAAAAACTTTCCTTTAAAACCCTGCTTGATCTCCAACATTATGCTTTATCCTTCTAAACTTATCCAAGGTGCCCAATCTTCTCCATAGACCTCTACAATGTACCAAGATAAAGCAATGGATGTTTCATCACCACAAATGGAGGCTCTTTCGATGGGGACCAATGGAAAATCCCTAAAATTATCATACTATGTGGGTAAGAAGCCTTCAATGGTAAAATAAAACCTAACAAAATTTCCTCTCTTTCCTCTTTGGCATTTAAAATTGGTAGAGGAGAAACATTTTAATTTTTCCTCTTTGTTTATAGCACCTAAGACTCCCAAAACTGACCACCAAAGATTTAATTTAATATAGCCTCCTAAATAACTCCATAGGAAAATATTTATGTCAAGATGACAAAAATATCAATAGGTATCGCCATAAAATATGACATTGTTGACAGATATGGTTATTCTCCATACAAAATAATATGCCTAAAATATCATAACACACAAAACATCATACAAAATGTTATGTGCATCATACAAGTGACTATAATAGGCACTTGCCAAGACGAGGGCTTAAATTGATGAACATGATGACATAATAGCTCTATTTTGTGATGAAAATGTCAAGTGAATGACATGCTATTGGGTATAACGATAATGCTTCCTACATTTTGTGTCATATAGTCAATAGACTATGGTGGGACTTTTACTATAACATTTTGTTGGTTTATTTTATGGTTTTTTTAGTCTATGACAAAGTTTTTCTTTATACTATTGAGTCAGCAATGTGGAGTCCAAAGGGTGATCAATAAGTAAATATGTGAACCAATTACCTTTTTTTTAATTTCTCAATTGTATAGGGTTTTAAAACAAAATTGGACAAATGAAGTGTAGGCTGCAAAACATTGTGTGTTATGAATTTTTTCTTTTTCTTTTTTTAACTGAAAGTTAAAGAGTGGAGTCCTCTTGGTGGAGTTGTAGGTGGGGGATACAATAAACAAATGAATTTAGGTGACAAGTGACTAATAATGCATATCAATTCTAATTTTGTATATTTTTTGTTTCTCGTTGTTGCTTAGGGTTTGAAAATAAATTTGGTTCAAGTAATAGGTTGCTTCCCAATTAGCAAAGAAGTTTGGGTTTAAAATTAGAGTTGTAGGTTGAACTACACATTGTTTAGTTCAACTTGCAAAATTCTATTTCATGTTTCAGATTTGTTTTGAACTACATATTGAAGTTGTAGGTTTAAAAAGACAATGTGTATTTCAATGTGGAAATTGTGAACCAAATTTGTGTTGGTCTTAGATATTTTGGTCATATTATCAAGATGTAGAGTTGAACAAATGTGAAGGTTTTTTTGAGTTTTTTCTATATTTTAATTGTACTTGATTTTGATCTTTGACCACAAAATTATAACATGGTAAGGTAAAGCTTCTCAGAGGGTTGTGTGGAGATTATTAGATATGATTTAGTCTCTTTCTATTTTATTACTATAGAAAATTATAGGTTGAAATACATCATTTTTTTTCCAACATGTAATTATCTTCACTAAAAATTTAAATACATATTAGAATTCAATTGTCAAGAGAAATTTGAATTTGATAAATCTGAATGGACCTTCACTTCTGCACAGTTCTAGTAGAATGGAAAATTGGTGGATATTATTGGTGATATATATTACTAGTGTTAGTGATATGTTAAATTGGGAATTAAATTTTCATTGTATAGTTGAATATGTTTTTTATTTTTTTATACAAGTTGGCATGTTTGAGACACCAAAAAATTTAATTGAATATAGGTGGATTTAGAAAAAAAAAAATATATTTTTGATTTGTAGCAACAAATGTGTTTAATTTCCAATTTAAACTATCACTAGCAGTTGTATTCCTTGCATGATGTCGTTCATACAAAAGAGGTATTTAATATTAAAAAATATATGGTGAGGACAATTTAGAAGGAAACTTGATGAGACATCAAATCCAACTCTAGTGAATATAGGTGATTCTAGCTCTCATAGGTTGAATTACAAGTGTTATTGATAGTTTAATTTCCAAATTGAATTTGCATATTGAAGTTTTTTAATTTATTTATAAATGAGATTCTTACAATAGGGAATATAATCAAATTTTAGTATATCACTTGTAATAAATAGGGCAAACTCTTGGTCAAATGGGAATCTAAACTTGTTATCTTAGCAAGGAATGCAAAAGATTGTCAATTTTTTTATCATTCAGATATGCAATTATTATTAATGAGTTATACATCTTGAATGGTGGTCATAGATGTAAAGATTAGTACCTAGAATTATTGTATAGTTGTTACATTTCTTGAAAAGGGGAAATTATTGCAATGTTGTTTCAAAATTCAATGTAGCTATGTATAGTTGTTAAGAATCTTGGTATAGTGGGGTTTTAAATGCTTGCAAATAGGGAGCATGCTTAATGTTATTCTGATTAGTCAATATAACATAACATATAAAATAACAAGGCTAAGACATCATAACATACAAATGGTTATTTGGCTTCACAAGTTTTGTATATAGAAATGCCATTGTGTAAACAAAATGTGTTTTATAATAGAGAATTCTCTATATAAATATGTGAAACTTTATGCTTGGTATGGAAACAGGTTTATTCTCTGTAGAAAATAGAATGCTCACAAAATCATAACATAGAAATCACCATACCAAACATCATAGGAGACAAAGCATAATAATAATACCATAGAAAATGACATCATAATATAGAAATGAGCATACAAAATGGGGTTTTCAAATAGTCGTGGAAAACCCGTTGAAAATTAAAAGAAACCCCTTTTCTAACCCCTCTATTTACCTTGTTTATAATTTCAAAGAAGAATGGAAAATTGTCAAACATTTTTGGCAGATATATACCCACTAAATATGGGATTGTTTGTCTATAAAACACACCAAAATATTTGTTGAAAAAAATAGAAACAATTAGTCAACTTGTTTAGGGTTTTAAAAAAAATGTCATGGTATGAAACTTACTTCTAAAGTTTTCTTCTCTACATAAACAACACAAAGATGGGAAAACTATGAATAATAGTAAATTTATTCTCTGTTTCACCATAGCCATAAAAAAGGCCATGATATTATAAACTAGAAAATAAGTTGAATCATTCAAGTTCTACCATAGAAAACAAAATCCCAATGTAGTGATTTCATTAATTTGTGCTAAATTTTCATATTGCCTACAAAAAGATGGCATCAAAATAAAAATTGCAAATTTAAAAAAACCTTGAAAAATTGCACAACTAAATAGCATAAAGGGTTGTATACCTGCCTAGACTATCTGTCACTTCCAAGTGTTTTCAACTTGGTATGTAAGTTGTCCCTTTTCTTTCCAAACATTGAATGTGCAAATAAAAATATGGTACTTTTGGCAACATTTTATCATCCATCATTTTTTAAAACTCTCGACGTATAGGGCCATGTAAGCATAGTTGAAAACAACATGAGTTGTAACATCTATCCATCTACTTATCCTATCTAATCCACCACCATCATTCCATCATATGGGAATGAGACATGAAGTATTATTATGACTTAGCATGCTATCATTTTGTAGGGAGAATAACTATTGCTAGAGTTTTGGTGTTTCCCTTAGTTCATTTTTCAAGGAAAAGAGCAAATGGTTCTTGTTAAAACCAACAATTCTCATGGGTTGCAATGTGCCTCGTTTTGCATGGTGATATATACATGTTATGATGTCTTAAGAAATCTATTTTTTAGGTTTAAAAAACAATATGTTTTGAACCATGCAATTTCTTATCCCAGGTAGTGTGAGTAGTGTGAAGTGTCTACTATGAAGTATCATATGATGTGAGAGTTAATAAAGACAAGATGTGTTGAGAAACTTGATATTTGTTAAAATAAAATCATATCTAAACATGTGTACATCTACATTCCATGACAATCTTTGGATATAATAAATTGTAGGTTTTAAACAACAATGTGTTATACAACCTACATTATACAAGGCTCACCAATATGGAGAAGTATATTGAATTTTCCCATTAATATAAAAAATGGTGTTTTTTCTATTTGAAATGCAAGGCCTACATATATATAGTTAAAACATGATGGTTGGGTACATTGTGATGTGCAAGTTCAAAAATATAGTGTGTTTTGAAGCATGCACTTTCTTATAGTAGGTAGTGTGTACAATTTTAGTTGTGTGTACTATCAAGGTTATCGTATGGTATAAAGTGTAGATTAAAAAACATAGAATGTTATGAAACCTCATATTTATTATAAGACATTCATAACTATACATATCTTTGCCTACATTTCAAATACCAACAACGTTTCACGATAATGTGTTTAGGTATGAGAAATTGTAGGTTTCAAAAAATATCATGCTTTGTAACCAACATTTCACAAGGTATCCAAAATAGATCATGTTTTGCATCCTCTACCATGGATAATTATATTGTATTTTCCCAAAAACAATGTTAATGATGTTACTATTTGAATTGTAGACCTAGATATATACAAATCATTAGTAGAGGAGTTGGGTACTTTGTGAAGTGCAAGTTAAAACACATACTTTGTTTTGCGACCTACAATTTGTTATAGTAAGCAGTGTGTGTAGTTTGAAGTGTGTACTCTGAATTTTACATTATGCCATAAAGTGTAGGTATAAAAATATCATTTTTTGAAACCTCCTATTTGTTATAAGACATTCATAACTATATGTATATCTCTATCTACATTGAAATGACAACAACATTTCACAATTGTGTGTTTGGGTATGAGAAATTACAAGTTTCAAAACATGTCATGTTTTGTAATCTACATTTCACATGGTATCCAAAACATATAGTATTTTGTATCCTCTACCACAAAGAAGTATATTGTATTTTTCCTAATAACAACAATAATGATGTTATTTGAATTGCAACCCTAGATATGGGTATATGCGAAAAGATGTGACACAAAAAAGATGCCACTTTCTTTTTATGCTTAAAATGAGAATTTGGCAATCACCAAATTTGGTGCTCACCAAATTTGAATGATATTGTAAAAACAAAAAAGCCAAAATTTCTTATCCATTTTATGCTCTTTAACTCAGGACCTACATATTGTTTGCTCCTCAAATCGTGCTCACCAAAATACATTATCATTTTCACCTTGTGGTTGTGAAATCTTCATCAAGATGCTGCTAAGATGCTGAGGAGGTCAAAAAGGTAAGTATCTCTTGTTTTTTAGTTTTAAATTTTGATTAAATTGTAGATTGAATTAGGTTTTTATTAAAATTTGTTTTAATTTCTAGGAAATGATATTCCACCCCCAAATATTGAAAATATTCCATTGCCTCCTCATGAATACCTTCCTAAATAAGAACCATAACAAACACTTCCATCAATTCCAAGACATCCCCCATGAGAAAGTAAAGAAAAAGAAAATTAACAAATTCAACTTGTGTGCCTTCTTCACCGACCCACAAACCAATCAACCCTTAGCAACTAGATGTAGAAGGTTCCCTATCCATTGGTGCCACCATGAAGGGATAAAGAATATTATTTGGGCTAGGTGGTGGATGGTTTTTTATCAACCTCTATTGCAATAATTATAAGGTGTGACAATAATTTTTGAGGAAATTCTATTGTCAGTTTTCCTCAATGTGATTCTAAACTATTTTGAATTTCTAGATTTCCATGGTAGAGGTGAGGACTCCTCACATGAAAGAGTGGGGGTACAATGTATTCTAGACCTAGCACCAAGACCCTTGGGTAGACCTATGGTGGAGCATGTGATTGTTCGTTCCATTGTGAAGGATAGTGTCAAGGTGGACACCTTAGACTCCATTTGCTCACTCACTCAGAGACTTATACAGTATACGAGGCCTCTAGTACAAGGTGATGTGGGCGAGTCTTCTAGGCCTCGAGTTCCAATCCATTTTTTCAATCCTGCAACATTGCTTGCACTTATGATCCTAAGAGTAGTTAGGATGTAGCTATGCAAGATACATTAGTCGTAGAGGGATGGTTATGATCAAATACTTTTTGAATGAAACATTCGGTATTGATACTCAGGTAAATTTCAACAAGTTCATTTAATGTGGTTTATTAAATTTTATTTTGAAATGTAAGAATAACTAAATTAGTAAAATGATTATGATAAAAATTCAGGGTCAGAGTGTTCATGCTACTTGTAGCATTCCCCCAACCCCCTATTCCGTGACATCGTCAAGTCCATAGGTATGTAACCAACAAAGAAATATAATTATTACATGTGAGTGGTTGATCCTTAAATGAATGGTTTTGTTATAAATCAATTTGGATGTTGAATAGTTTAATGGTGGACCTTCAACATTGACACCTCGCAATAGTTGTCATTGATGAAATTTCACTTAGGTAACCATTATTCATTAAGGGTGTTGTAAAACAATGAACTAGGTAGTTTTAGTAATTGAATGACATGTGTTGTTTCATTTTTAGATGTTGACATCAAATACTCCTCTTAATGACTGTGCCACATTAGACCATGGTGTTGTTGTAGCAGTAGCAAATCTTGCTCCTTTGACAATGGTATGAGATAGATTAGAAAATTTCACATTATATTTGTTCTTTTGTAAATCTATTATTGAAAATTTTAATCATACTCTATGTAGTTTAATTGTTATCTTGATGCTTGCTATAGGGGCTTGTCACTCCAAATCATGAACATGCCCCTATTATGGATGAACATCTTGATAATTTGTATGTAATAAGTGATTATTCTGTTATATGTCATTCTATAATTCAATTTTTATATATTAATATCTATACTTTTATTGTATTAAATGGATTTCAATAGAAGTATAGAGAGGAGGACGAGTATGTGCACTCAAAAGACACCAACATCATATGCATCTCCATCCAATCAAAAATCAAAGGACTCATTGATATATTTCCTTTCCCTAGTGGGAATGACTACATTAGGGTCCTTTATTGTATGCCTATGTTGTATTTTTGAACATGTATTTTGTATTACAATTATGTGACATTTTATGTCTATATGGCTTTTTTGCAAGCCTATATGACTTTATTGGATATATTTTATACTTTTATTGACATATAACCTCATATAGCCTTATGTATTTTTAGTTAATGCAAATCCTTTTTACCACTATTATCCATATTTGCACTACAAATGATTAATTGAATAAATGAATAATTACACAAATTTTATTGTTAGTAACCATAAAATTGTTATAAATATCCTAGGCCTCTTTAAGGGGGCAACCCCCTTTACATTAAACAATATTGGTAGCACAAGCATGTAATTTTTTAAAGTCTTTGTTAGATATATTATGGATGAATTTAAGATCACAAGAATTTGGTAACATAATGAAACTAAACATTATTATAATGCAACCATAAAAGATATATTATTGGGTCTAATTGACTATATCATGTGTAGAGATCACATTGTCATCCTAACTTACCACATCATGCTCTATATCATTGTAAATTGAGCTTCCATTTTGAAATCTTTACATTTTAGAGTGGCATAATCTACACCAATATTTCATTTCCATATCCTTATAATAGGTGGCATAATGCACTCCCCCACCCAGGCAACTCAGTTTTTAATGTCTTCAAATTTTATACCTACATGAAATGTATAATGCCTTCCCCTTACATATTTTTTTATCACTTTTATACCTTTATATTGGGGACATCATGCTTTCACCTCCTATATATTACACTCTTACATTACCTTACCTTCCTTGTACATTGGGGGCACCTTGCCTTTCCCCCATACATTCCACTTTTCTAAGTTAGTATCCACTATGGATCTATATCACTTTACCTACACAATTTTATGTTTGTAGATGCCATATTAATAGAATAAGCCACTATAGTGACCTATGTCCTTACATTTGTGTTATATATGTTCTCACATACTTATCTTCATGCTCATTTGATGCTATATTCTTTGATCATTTCCTTGGCATGATGATTTTTACATGTATACACAAATAAGACATAGAGATTAGTTCATAAAATTATAGGATTGTCATAACTTCGTTAGGACTATCTTATCTTCATTGTTAGGATTTTAATAACTTTCTTAGGAGAGTCATAGGTTCATTAAGACTATATGTTACATTCTTAGGATAGTGATAGGTTCATTAGGACAATCATGGCTTCATTCAAATAGTCATAGGATATTTAGGACAAGCATATATTTTTTAGGACTATCATAGTTTCATTACGACTGTCATAACCTTGTTAAGATAGGCTTTAACTTCGTTAGGACAATCATAGCTTCATTGGGACTATCATAACTTCATTAGGGAAGTCCTAAAGAATGTATGAAAAACATAGCTTCATTGAGACTATCATAACTTCATTATTATAGTCCTAATGAATGTAGGATAGTAATAGGCTCATTACAAATGATAACAAGAGTACTCAAATGATGAAGAAAATATTTTGTTCTATTTTTGTAATATGACCCTAGAGGATGGAAGAAGATCAGTTAAGAAAAGTGGGTTGTCATTGTTGTTCAAATGGAACATATATTTTTTTTATTACCATATAAACTTTAAGAATGTGGTATCTTAAACAATTAGCTTGTTATCATTATTATAGCCAAGTGGTATGCACTGGATGTTGCTCATTTGTAAAGAGTTAGCTATTAGCTCATTTGATTGTATTGAATATGGCAATGATTGCTTGGAATTATTAAAAGATGAATTTACTAATTATGTCACAAAGTGAACTCAATCATGCTAGAAATTTAGATCTTCCCACTCACCAACCATCAAAGTCATGTAAAAAATTGCATTTCAAGGGTATGAAAATTGTTAATAACAAAGCTAAACATAATATCTTGGAGCAAGCCATGGAACAAATTTATATGAATGTTACTTGTCGACCTAGAAGAGAAGAAGAGTTGCAGGACCATCACAGGTTATTTTCTTCCTCACATGTTATTTTTCTAGAGAATCGTACAAATATGTGAACCCATTAGATGCATTAAGTATCATTGAACAAGTAGGTTTGGATTTTGTAAAGGTATATGTATCACCACCTCAAAGTTTCCAAAATTTTACAAAAGACATTTTTTCTTTAAAGTTTAGGAAAGCTTCCATATGGCATCTGAATATTTACAGAATGAAAATATTATAGTTACAATGTAGCCCAAAATGGTGTAGCTTGAAATGTCTAGGATAGTTAAGGTGAAAAAAAGGACCACGCCTAGTATAAACATGCCCACCCAGACATGTTGGCATTGAAGGTTCACCCCCTATGACACACATAATGAAAATTAGGCTACCTTGCAACTTCACATTGCATGCATCTAATGATGTTTGGCGTAGTAGAAAAAATTCACCATGGACAAATGATTTTGAGTCTTCAAAATCTAACAAAGGTCATTGTAGAGGGGCCTCACATGCACCTATAGGTTTAGAAAAAACATTTGTATGTGCTACTGACTTCAAGATATAGTGTGTCAAAGTTTGAAATATTTTTGCACTTAGGGATCTTAAGAGAAATCATCTACACTATGTAGCTTAGAAAATTTGGGAGAGTTCGGGTGCAAAAAATGACTAATTATAGTGTAGACATTCCCACCTAGACTTTTGGGGTTGACGATGTTACATTGGTGGTTATCATCGCACCAAAATATTGACTTGTTAATGCTCGATACAACCGCCAGATTTATACAAGATCCACGGGAGGCAATTAAGCCATGTCACAAACCCAAGCACCGTGTTGCACCAAGGAGACCAAGGGAAACACCATCTTGTAAAAATCCCCCCAATGCAACAAAGGGGTTCAAACCCATGACCTTGGCTCTAATAACAATGGTTACATTGGTGGTTACTATTGCATCAAAAGATAAACCTGTTAATACCCAATAAAACCACCAGATTTATACAAGATCCATGGGAGGTGGTTAAGCCACGTCATGAACTCAAGCAATGTCTTACACTAAGGGACAAAGGGACACACCATCTTGCAATAGAAGGTTTAGCCCCACAATGCACAAAATGAAAATAGGCTACCTTGCAAATTCACATTATATGCATATGATGATTTTTGGGGTAGAAAAAATATTTCTCCATGGCCAAATGGTTTTGAGTATTCAAATTATGAGAGATTTTGTTGTAGAGGGGCATCACATGCACCTATAAGTTCATACAAAATGTTTGTATGTGCCATCGACTCCAAGATAAAACGTGTTAAAGTTTGAATTTTATTTGTACTTAGGGATCTTAAGAGAAAGCATCGACACAATGTAGCCCAAAACATTCAGGAGAGTTGGGGTACAAAATAGGACCATTCCTAGTGTATACATGCCCAAATAGATGTGTTAGGGTTGATGGTTCAACCCTACGATGTAGAGAATGAAAATTAGGCTACCTTGCAACTTCACATTGCACGCATCTGATAGTTTTTGGGGCAGTAAAAAAATTTCACCATAGTAAAATGGTTTTGAGTCTTCAAAATATGAAAAAAGTTATTGTAGAGGGTCCCTATGAGACCCTATAGGTTTAGATGAAATGTTCCTACGTACCACAAATTCTAAGATATAATCTATCAAAGTTTGAATTTTTTTTGCACTTAGGGCTCTTAAGAGAAAGTATCGACACATTGTAGCTTGGAACGTTTGAGAGAGTTGGGGAGAAAAATAGGAGCATGCCTAGCATAAAAACACCCACTCAGATGTACAATGAATAAAAAAAATTATGCTACCTTGCAACTTCACATGTATGCATTTGACAATTTTTGGGGGCATCAAAAAATCTTTCACCACGACCAAATGGTTTCGAGTATTCAAAATATGAGAGGTTATTGTAGAGGGCCCTACGAGACCCTATAGGTTTAGATGGAAGGTTCCTATGTAACACAAATTCTGAGATACAATACATCAAAGTTTGACATTTTTTTGCACTTAGGGCTCTTAAGAGAAAGTTTTGACACAATGTAGTTTGGAATGTTTAGGAAAGTTGGGGAGGAAAAAAGGAGCATGTTTTTGGAAGTATGAGTATCTTGTGTGTTTTCATTGATGTCAATAGTTCTAGGTTTTTGCATAGATTTCAATAGGTCTATGGAGAGATTGTTGGAAGTCTATGGAGATGCCTTGATTAGTTGCATTATGTTGTCATTAGTAGTATCCCTGATGTCAACCTCTAGTGTTGCTTTGATAAGCATGTGTTGGTGATGTTAAACCTCTTGTGTGGTTGAGATGCTATAGAATTGTTCGAGGTGATGAGAATGTATTTGTGGTGCTTTGTTTCCAAGTGCTTTTGAGAAAATTTGAAGAAAAGAGAAAACAACATGGTTGAGAGGTGTTCATATAACAGAGTGGTGTTCAATGTTTTGCTCCGCATTTCTTCATGGTTGAATATATACCTATGTATTTTGGATATGTTGAGCATAGGTGTTCAGGGTGTTATATCCAAAGTTTCAAGTTTTGTATCATTGTGCAGAGAAAGTTATGTTCACCAGTGTGTGAATTGTGAAAGTAGTGTTGTTTGGGAGAAATGGTTTTCCTCAACATTTCTCCATAGTGTGATTTCTGGTCTTGGAGATCTAAGGGTGTGCTTATATTTCTCATATCTATATTCATTCTAAGTTGTTTGTGTTTTGGTGCTTTGTAAGGTTGGATTCAGGTGTTGTAGTGTGTGGAAGGTTAACTGGTTTTGCAGGATGAATATGTTCTTCTAGTGTATGATTTTGTGAAGGATATATTGGATTTTAGGGTGTTGATGGAATATTCTAGAGTGTGTTAAAGTGTTTTGTGCAGCCCATGAGTCATCTTTGGATCAAAGGAAGCGTGTACTTGATTTATCAATGGTGTTAACACATGTTCGATCGACCTTGATTGTCTACACTAATTGTGGATATTCTTTGGTGTTTGTGGAAGAGTGGCATGACATGTATGAGTGGATTTGGGTCAAATTTAATGTGTGTTATGGTTTGCTTTCATTCCTTTTCACTGTGGGAATGTTTTGGTGTTGACCTAATTTGAATTTGCACACTTGAGGTGCATAGTCAACCTTGTGAATTGTTTTCAAGGTTGAAGATAGTATATATGAGTGTTGATTTGATGACGAATGGAAATGTGATGTGTGTTGGGATGTGAAGTGGGAAAGTGCAAAATGCAGTGTGAGCTTTAATGCCTAATACTACTGGAAGCGTTGAGCAGAAGGTGTCTACATTCTACAGACAAAGAGTGTGAATGTTCTGGTGAAGCAGTGGTGGAACTTTTTTGTTTCTCTAAGATGGATTTCTCATTGTAACAATCTTCTTTCTTCTTCCTAATCTAGCAATGAGCCATTGGTAGTGAGCCCTTCCTTTTCTTTTAGGCAATGAGCCTATTGTATTTGGTATTGTAATTACTTTATATTGTGAGCTAATCCTCACCATGGTTTTTACCTTCTTGGGTTTTCCATGTAAATTTGGTTTTCTCATGTGTTTGGATGTGTTTTCCTTACTATTTCTCATTTTTACATTCTTCTAATGCATTATAAGGGTTTAATGGTTGTTAAGGGTTTAAGGACTAATGCAGATTTGAATGTTAATGAGGGTTTTGATGTTTTAATGTACAACCAATTCACCCCATCTCAATTTTCATGTGCATTCAACACATGTCTCGCATAAAACTTCCCATTTGGATGTGTTGACACTAAAATTTTGGCCCCACAATGAACAAAAGAAAATTTAGGCTACCTTGCAACTTCACATTGCATGCATCTAATGGTTTTTGAAGGTAGCAAAAAAAATTTCACCATGGCCAAATTTTTTTGAGTATTCAAAATCTAAGAGGTTATTGTAGAGAGGCCCTACAAGGCCTTATAGGTTTAGACTAAATGTTCCTATGTACCAAAAATTTTGAGTTACAGCCTGTCAACGTTTGATAATTTTTTGCACTTAGGGCTCTTAAGAGAAAGTCTCAACACAATGTAGTCTGAAGTGTTCAAACGAGTTAGGGAGAAAAATAGGAGCATTCCTAGCACAAACCTTCCCACCTAGATGTTTTGGCATTGATGGTTTGGCCCCATTATGAACAAAACAAAAATTAGGCTACCTTACAACTTCACATTGCATGCATTTGACAATTTTTTGGGCAACAAAAAAATTTCACCACAGCCATATGGTTTTAAGTATTTAAAATCTAATAGAGGTTATTGAAGAGGGTCCCTATGAGACTCTATAGGTTTGAATATGGAATTTTCCTATGTACCACAAATTCTAAGATATAGTCCATCAAAGTTTGATAATTTTTTGCACTTAGGGCTCTTAAGAGAAAGCATCGACACAATGTAGTCCGAAACATTCAAGAGAGATGGGGTAAAAAATAGTACCATGCTTAGGGTAAACCTACCCACCCATAAATTTCAGCATTTACAATTTGGCCCTACGACACATGAAAAAAAATAGGCTACCTTGCAACTTCTCATTGCATGTATATGCTAATTTTTACGGAAACAAAAAAACTTTCATCACAACCAAATGGTTTCTAGTATTCAAAATATGAGAGAGGTTATTTTTAGAGGGGACCTACATGACCCTATAGATTTAAATAAAAATTTCCTATGTGCCATGAATTTTGATATACAACCCATCCTATTTTGGTGTAGTCTTTTTTACGACATGATCTATGAAGGATTATCACAATAATGACATATGCATCTTCATGAATTGGTTGTAACCTTAAACTAACGAATGATCTATGAAGTATTATTCCAAGTATGTTAATTCAAAAGACTAAGAACAACACAATGACATCACTAATGGTGTATGAATAGCCAATTTTCTTAGAATCACTATTTTCTTGTATGAATAGCCATTTTTCTTAGAACCGCATTTATGTTGCCCATTAATGGTATTTCATAGCTTTCCTAACAAAAATCATCATTTCCATTTCAATGAGAGCATACATGAGTATTTAGTAACACATTACATTCATTTAAGCCCAATTTCAAATTGTAGACAACATTGTGGGAAGTTCAAGTTTGATATTACACAAATATTTTTTAGATTGTATTAAATATTACTTGTACAAATATACAAATAAGGTTGAAATTACAATTTTTCTCTATTTACAATCAATCCAATGTACCATTTGGATCTACTCTACTCTTTATTGTGTCAAGTATTGCCACGTGGTTAGACTCATGAACCTTCCATAGGTTCTTTTTCAATGGTTTACCCCCATATTTCATCAAATGAATGTTTGATGCCAAGACAAGGTTATAATAATGAAGAATCTATGTGTCTCAAAGTCCTTGAATAACCATAGATTAGACTTCTCACAGGGTACCTTCTAAGCCATGTTCTAGTAACAACCACTAATCCTAGATAGGGTAATTGATATTTTCTCCATCTATAACAAGTGCTTCCAATTTCTTTTTTTCCTCAACACAATGACACATATAATAATTCATTTCTTCTTCATTATCTTTAGTTGCAATAACTTCATAAACATGCCCTAAAATGATATGTCCCTTCAATGAGATGAATTTACTGAACAATTAAGATAAAACATTGAATTTTATTAAATTTGTATATGGATAATTTAATCAATTGGACTAGATATAACACGTGGTCAAATTCAATTGATGCTTCCATCTTTGTGAGTTGTAGTGTTGTCAAGAGTTTACACATCCCAAGTGGGCTCAGAGATCTTATACACCATTTTTCTACCCACTCATTTGACTCACACTCATTCTAGGCTTGATTTTTACATGAAGAACAAAAGCATACCATTTTTCGCATATGGATACTCCATGAACCTACGTTTCCTATAAATGTATATTTTGAAATATTTTAGTATCATCTAACAAGTAAAAAATATACAAAGTGAAGACTTTCCTTCATTACCACTCGACGATAGATTTCACATTTTCCAAATTTGCATTATCTTTGTACTTTAACTCTTCTCGTGCTAAAGTTCTTTTAATACATGCTCCTACACCATCATGCTCCCCCTTTCCATTCCCACCTCCGATAAATTCCACATATGTTGAACACCAGTGATCTTATGCATCCTGCTCATTCAATAAAACATTTGAGATTTCTTGAATTGTGATGCATAATTATCTAACCATATGATATGTTGACAAAATTATATGCCTCTACTAACTAAATCATAATATAACATCTAAAATCAACCTTGCACAATCTTCTGGAATGTGTGTGATTAATGCTAATGTAAAAATGATACTCCATCAATATCTTCCTATCGCCTTCTATACTATCACCTGCATGAATGAATGATATATGCACAAATATAGCAACCTGTGTGGAGTTCTAATATGGTGATTACATCTCGTTATGTGGTTGTAGTATGTATTTCTCTACAAAGTCAACAAAAATGATGGCATGGAGTGGAAATGTGTCCTTGCATAAATTAAATTGTGAGTGCATCCATCAAACTCTATGGATATGTCTTGCATACTAATACACTATATTCTCATGAAAAATTCCCATAAACTGATACACTAGAATCTTTTCACTGACCAATTCACTCTTTTCTTCTTCTTTTCCATCTTTATACTATAGGCCATTATCTTATATTTTCCACATTCGACTAGTTCATTTCCAATTGTATGTAGACTATCCATATGTTCATAAATTGGAAAATTTTGCAAGCCACCACAATGAACACACATTGGACATCCAAGCATAGGTTCTTGTAAAAAGGTTGACCATCCACTCTTTCACATAAAATGTTAGATATGAAATCCCTTGAAGATATAGGTTGAGCCCTTATGTTACATTCTTGCAAAATATTGTTAGGATGCAAATCTACATATATATGTCGATAAACATCATAATGATTAAAAATCAAATATGTACTCTACAACAATAATTTGGGTGTGTGTGTGATTTATTTTGACATAAAAAGGCTTTACAATTTTAAAATATCTCAGACTAATTTTAATTTGAGAATACATCTCTTGAAAT
Organism: Sequoia sempervirens; assembly: GCA_007258455.2. Lineage (NCBI taxonomy): Eukaryota > Viridiplantae > Streptophyta > Pinopsida > Cupressales > Cupressaceae > Sequoia > Sequoia sempervirens. The sequence continues at coordinate 368 of VDFB02020399.1, read as the reverse complement.
TTGGAAAAAAAATGTGTTTGAGTCATATCCAAAAAATTCTTTGGATGTGGATCACAGATTTGACTACCAATCCTCCTTGTTAAAAAATCTCTTTGATGGGTAGAGACCCTTATGTTATTCTTCCAAAATTCAATTAGGGATCTTATGGCTTTAACAATTACTTTATCTTTTCGTGGTAGTCTACCAGAGAATGCCCATAATTCATTTTTATTTGGAACCTCCACTCTTTGATGCCTTCCCATGGCTCTCATTAGAGATCTATTTATTTTCAATGCTTTACTTTTATTTGTAATGAGGCGTTTTTCCTTGGTTTGATTTCTTACCATTGTTGATGTCATGACAGATTGGGTTACTATATTTTGTGTGTG